>PVKH010003117.1:0-14752 GCA_004027955.1 Chaetophractus vellerosus | reverse complement strand
TAGGGATTTTTTCTTGGAAAAGTGCCAATGGATAGAATTTGCATATAAACAAGCTTGAGATAATGAAGAGTCAAAAAGACATGGGTTTGGTTCTTCTTAGCTAGAACTTTCCATATGTACTTAATTTGAAGGGCAAGGCTAAGGATTAGAAATAATGCTAATAAAATGCCTGATGTACAGGGGAAATGCAATAACTAGTGGCTTAATTTAAATTATTATTAATATAAGGAAGCCCTTTCGAATAAACAGAGCTGCCACACAGCAAAATGAGAGTCTAGTGAGAGAGGAGCTTTTTATCACCCAAAGTCCTAGAAGAGGCTGGACAGTGACTAATGCAAGATTCAAGCAAAATAAGGGAAGCCTGTTGGAATCCTTTGAATCCAAATGCTCTTGAAGAATTCTCACCTGATCAAGCGCCAATCTTCAGTTCTGGGGTCTGGCTTAGAGTCTGGCACATGGAAGGAGCTCAAAAAACTGCTTTTGGTTTCTTCCACATCAGTCTCCTGTCCTGTCTTCTTTCCTCTCCTGTCTTGTCTTCCTCCTAATGGGCTGGGCACTAACTCACTGCCCTTTCTTGTTTGGGATATACATGCAATCAAAAGAACTCTCTCCCCCTATGCTCTCTTATTCTGAGGCAACTGGGAAAATAAAAGGTACATCTGGAATGGTTATCAGGAATCAAAAAGGCAAGTCTCATGCACTCATAACATAGTGGTGAACAGACACGTTAGAGAAAATGCTTGATAATGAGTCTAGCCAACTTTGTATAAACTTCCTAGCAGAATGACACGAGGAGATTCACTCAACTCCTTTAAGCTTATTTCTTCTTCTTTAAAATGGGCTAATAACTACCTCATACATTCATTTAGTGGACTAAATATATAAGTGAAACACTCTGGACAATTCCTTAGATCTAGGTACATAATAAAAGTTAGTGTTCTTTATTTACTTTCTTTGCTATTAACCAAAAGGAACCCAGTAAGAAGAACTTGAAGTTGGCAAAACCTCAAGATGTTTATAAAGCCATTCTTTTGCAATGGATAGTATCCTAATAACATCATTTCGATACATGGTAATACCATATTATATAAACTAGTAATATGTACCTTATGCATTACAGCTTCAGGAGAAAAATATTACTAAAGATAATTTGGAGTACACTGGAATCAAAGAGGATTACCCAGTGGTGCCAATCTCAGAATGTATAGAAGAATGCTAAGTGAAACAAGCAAAAAAAACAAAAAATAAAAAAAAAAGTGTATGAAAAAAAGAGTATGATGGCTCTTATCTAAAAATCAATTTGTACTGAGCTATTTTGAGAATTTTTTTAATAGATGAGATTTTTGAAGCGAGAGAATGCAGTTATTCTGTGAGAAAAAAAATATCAAGTATGGCTAACTAGCTGAAATAGCAGAAGCATAAAAATTTTTACAAAATCAGATCTCGCTCAAATATAATGTCAATAATAACACAGTATGGTAACATTATTATTTCTTTGCTACATTATATTCTTTATCTCAGATAATATTTGCAACAACCTGCAAGGATGGCAGGAAGAGCCCCGTGTTGCAGAGTAGAAAACAGAGGCTGAAAGATTTGATGACTTGCTCAAGATCACTGAGTACGGGTGGTTGCATTCAAACCTCGGTGTGCTTTATTCCAAAGTCCTCCCTTTGCTCTGTATTTTTAGTTATTATGGAAGACAAACTGGATAACTTGAGCAAGCAAAGGCAGAGGCGCCCATACTATCAGTCAGCTTCTGGCTAGCCTGACTCCTTGCCCAGCCTTGAGCCTGTCAGCCACAGCAGCACATCCTGCCATCACTCCCTAGTCTCCCACTTAAACTTCCGCCAAGACATATGTGCCAGTCCTGGATCCTGGATGGTCTCCAGTTCCTGCTTCTCATTCTGGCTCCCAGGCTGAAGGACAGAATGCTGGGTGAATACCGCAGACCCAGGCACAGCCACTTTCATGGGGCTGGTGGGACTGTTTTGTCTTCCTTTTGGATCTGCTCCCAATCATGGCTGACCTAGACCTTTTCCACTCTTCATGGGTCCTTTTCCAAACCCTTCTCTTACTCCCAACACATTATTTTCTATTTTTCTTAAAGATGCAGGATTCCAGAAGGAGAGAAGGCTCTTTTCTCATTTTCATCTCTGCCTGAATTTGAACCTCAGCTTTTCCACTTATTAACCAGTGACTTTAGTAAAGTTGATTGATCTCTATAGTTTCAGGCTTCTGTTCTTTAACATGAGAATTAAGACATTTACTTCCCAAGTTTATTGTGAAGGAAAATGTGTCTAGCACAGCACCTCACTCAAAATAGCTAATTAATACCTGTTGTGTGCTGTGCCCTCATTCTCATCCCTGACCACCTCCTCTGAGACTTGGCTCCTTAAATAAATACTCCATTCTCTCATATTTTCAGAATGTTAGATCTGGAAGGGACTTTAGAAGACTTGAGACACCTCCCCTCCCTTGCCATTTTAGTTTCTTTTTACTGATAAGCAAGCTGATACACAGAACTTGCTCTGGAAGCTAGGTCTTAAAATTCCTGAAATTGGGCAGTTTCCTTTACACCCCACTACTAGTGTCTTCATTTTCTTCTCTCCCTGTGGCTCTGCCTAAAGTCCTGAAAAGAGCCTTCAGTTGACCTTTATAGCCCCATAGAGATCGCAGCCTATTTTTCTTCCTTCTTTCTTTGAGTATTTCCATTAACAATACGCTGCCATGGCCTCTTTTCTTTCCCCATGTTCTTAAACCACCCACAATTTAAATCTAGCTCTACCAGAACTAACAAGTTCCATTTTTTTCTCAATAATTATTCTCCTTTGCTAGGCCATAAGTCTGCCTTGTTCATTTTGATGCAAGTGTCTAGCACAAACATGGAACATAGTACCAAATTCAATATGTATTATATTTGTTGAATGGACAAATAAATATATCATCGATAATATCAGCTCCCTTATTCTTGTGTTTTTCTCCTTCCTTCATTGCAGTAGTGTTTCATTTCCTAGTCTTCTTTGTAAAACCATTTTACCCTGCACCATATAAACTGGAGATTTTCAACCCTCTGGTTCTCTCTGCTTGCTCCATATTCTCACAGCATGAACTGTGGCTGACTCTCAAATCTGTAGCTGTAGCCTGACTCTCACTCCCAAATCTCAGTGCTGAATTTCAATGGGTCAGTGTTTATTAGCCCTGTGAATGGCCCACTATCACCCCAAACTTAATGCAAAAATGCAAATAAAACCAAATTCCTGGATAGTTCCGGGAAGATGGCATCAGGGTAGGCAGACAGGGCTCAAATCTCTCACAAAAACAATGGAGAAAGGGCCAAAAGTTGTCCAGGGGACCTGCTTTGGGGATCAGCAGATGAGGACAGAGCTATACAACTCCCAGGAAGGTGAGGGACACAAAGATGAAGAACATGAAACAACAAACATGAATTACCAAATCCCCATGGTGGCTGGGGAGGGCTCCCATCCCCCATCCCCAAGATATTAAGCTGGGATAAAACCCCTGGCTCACTGCAGATGACTGAGAGGGGAAAAGATGTCTTCCTTCCTGTCAGCTGTTACAAAGGAAAAGGGAGTGGGAATCAGGGGGCTTTTCTTCAGTGAATTCGGCCAGCAGAGCCTGCTTTGAATCTTGGCTCTGGCAAGTAAAAAAAACAGGAAGGTGGAGATTGAAAGAAATACCTCCATGGAAAGGTATGTTGAGTGCCATCTGCTGGCCATTCTGGAAATTGCATGGAGGAAAATTGCTTTTAGGACTCATAACCCCAGCTCCTGGGAGAAAATCTGTGAATTATTAGCGAGTCCCTGGCCCAAGTTTGATACCTTAGCTGGGCAATTTAAAAGATTTAGAATAAGATGAAGCACATATCAAAGAAGAGTTGTGGGAAAAATAGGCAAGAGAGAGAAATCGACAATCAGAATAAATCCACCAACATATTCAGATGCCTAGACATGAGCAAAAACTAAGTTCCTTACTAGGAAACAGGAAGAGATGACCCAGAAAAATGAACAAATCAAATATCCTGAAGAGACACAGGATTTAAGACAATTAATCGACGATAATCACACAATTCTCCTAAATCAATTCAAAGAATTATAAGAAAATACGGCCAATGAGATAAAAGATATCAAAACACTGGGTGAGCATAAAGAACAATTTGAAAGCCTGCAAAGAAAAGTAACAAAGCTTATGAGAATGAAAGACATGATGGATGAGATTTAAAATGTATTAGAGGCACATAAGAGCAGATTTCAATTGCTCAAGTAGAGAATTAGTGATTTTGAAGACAGAACATCTGAACTGGAAAAAAACAGGAGAACAGAAAGAGAAGAAAATGGAAAAAGTGGAACAGGGTCTCAGAAATGAATGACAATGCAAAATGTACAAACATATGCATTATCAGTGTCCCAGATGGAAAAGGGAATGGAAAAGGGGCAGAAAGAGTATTTGAGGAAATAATGGCCAAAAACTTCCTAACCTTATGAAAGATGTAAATATCAATATCAACAACGTACCACAAGAAAAATAAATCTGAATAAACCTACCCTGAGACACATGCTATTCAGAATGATAAATACCAGAGATAAAGAGAGGATTCTGAAAGCAGCAAGAGAAAAGCAAAGGGAATACAAGGGAAACTCAATAAGATGAAATGCCGACCTCTCATAAGAAACCATGGAGGTGAGATAAAAGTGGTATGATGCATTTAAGGTACTGAAAGAGAAAATTTCTTGCCAGCCAAGAATTCTGTATCTGGCAAAACCATCCTTCAAAAATGAGGGTGAGATGAAAGTCTTCATAGAAAAAACAAAAACTGATAAATATGTTACCAAAAGACCAGAATTACAAGAGATACTAAAGGGAGTGCTACAGCCTGAAAGGAAAAAAAAAAAGAAAAAAGGTCAAGAAACCCGTACAATACGACAACAGAAATCCAAAGACAAAATGGAGGAAGTAATTGATGCCTTTACATTAAAAACATTGAATGTAAATGGCTTGAACTCCCCGATCAAACAACATAGGCAGATAGAATGGACAAAGAAATATGAGCCATCTATATGCTGATTACAAGAGACTCAACTCAGATGTAAGGACACAACCAGGTTAAAAGTCAAAGGTTGGAAAAGATATTCCAGTCAAATAGTAACCATAAAAGAGCTGGAATAGCGATACTAATATCAGGCAAAATAGATTTCAAATTCAAAACTTTTATAAGAGCTGAAGAAGGTTCATTATATATTTAAAATGGGCAATTCACCAAGAAGAAATAACTATACTAAATATTTATGCACCTAACCTGAGTGCCCCAAGATACATTAGGCACACACTGGCAAAACTGAAGGGAGATATAGATGTCTCTACAATAAGTGTTGGATAATGCAATACACCACTCTCAGTATTGGATAGAACATCTGGACAGAGAATAAATAAATAAACAGAGAGTGTGAATAATGTGATAAATGAATTTGACCTAACAGACATCTATAGAGCATTGTAGTCCAAAACATTCTTTTCAAGTGCTCATGGATCCTTCTCCAGGATAGACCATATGTTGGGTCACAAGACATATAAATTCAAAAAGATTAAAATTATAAAAACACTTTCTCTGATCATAAGGGAATGAAGTTGGAAAATCAATAATTGATGGAAAAAGGGAAAATTCATAAATATATGGAGTTTAAACAACACACTCTTAATCAGTGGGTCAAAAAAGAAATTGCAAGAGAATTTAGTAAATATCTTGAGATAAATGAAAATGAGAACACAACATATCAAAACCTATAGGATACTGCAAAGGCAGTGCTGAGAAGGAAATTTATGGCCCTCAATGCTTACATTAAAAAGAAGGAAGAGTTCAAACTGAAGATATAACTGCACACCTGGAGGAACTAGAAAAAGAACAGCAAACTAATCCCAAACCAAGATGAAGGAAAGAAATAGTAAAGATCAAAGCAGAAATAAATGAAATTGAGAACAAAAAAACAATAAAGAGAATTAACAAAACCAAAAGTTGGTTATTTGAAAAGATCAACAAAATCGACAAACCTTTAGCTAGAATGACAAAGAAAAAAAAGACAGAAGACACAAATAAATGAAGTCAGAAATGAGAGAGGGAACATTATCACTGACCCTGCAGAAATAAGAGAGATCATAAGAGGATACTATGAGCAACTGTATGCCAAACAAACTAGACAATGTAGAGAAGATGGGTAAATTCCTAGAAACACACAAATTACCTATACTGACCTAGAAGAAATAGAGGACCTCAACAAACCAATCACAAGTGAAGAGATTGGAACAGTCATCAAAAACCTCCCAAAGATGGAAAGCCAAGGACAAGATGGTGTCACAGGTGAATTCTACCAATGATTCAAAGATGATCTGATACCAATCTTGCTCAAGCTCTTCCAAAACCTTGAACAGGAAAGAATGCTACTGAACCCATTCTATGAAGCCAAAATCACCCTAATACCAAAATCAGATAAAGGTATTATGAAAAAAGAAAATTACAGACCAATATCTCTAATGATATAGATGCAAAAATCCTCAACAAAATACTTGCAAACTGAATCCAAAAGCACATTAAAAGAATTATACACCATGATCAAGTGGGTT
This sequence comes from Chaetophractus vellerosus, assembly GCA_004027955.1. Lineage (NCBI taxonomy): Eukaryota > Metazoa > Chordata > Mammalia > Cingulata > Chlamyphoridae > Chaetophractus > Chaetophractus vellerosus. Next base: position 8,116 of record PVKH010003117.1, on the reverse strand, counting down.
TTATCCCAGATTGGGAAGGGTAGTTCAACACAAGAAAATCAATTGGTGTAAGAAACCACATTGATAAACTGAAAAAGAAAAATCACATGATCCTCTTGATTGATGCAGAAAAGGCATTTGACAAAATACAGCACCCTTTCTTGATAAAAAAACACTTCACAGGAAAGGAATAGAAGAAAGCTTTCTCAATATGATAAAGTGCATATATGAAAAAGTTACAGCTAGCATTGTACTCAACAGTGAAAGACTGAAAGCTTTCCCACTGAGATCAGGAACAACACAAGGATGCCCACTGTCCCCACTTGTATTAGTTAGCCAAAATGAGTGATGATGCAAAGTACCAGAAATCTGTTGGCTTTTATAAAGGGTATTTATTTGGGGTAGAAGCTTACAGTCACAAGGCCATGAAGAGTCCAATTCAAGGTGCCGTAAAAGGTACTTTCTCACCCAAAGTCTATTGCCACGTGTTGATGCAAGATGGCTGGCAACATCTGTGATGGTGCAGCCCTCCTTTTCCTCTTAAAGCTCCGTGGTCCCAGCTTCTTCCACCTCAGCTGTAGGCTGGCATAAGGCTCATCTCTCTTCCTGGGGCTCATTTCTTTCTGGTCTCAGCTACTCTAGTCTCTTCACAAGACCAGCTGTAAACTATCAGACAAATGGTGCAGCTCACTCCCCAGGGCTCCAGCATCAAAACTACTAAGCTCTTTCCTCTACCATTCATTTTCTGTGTGAGTCTCTGCCCATCAGTAGACTCAGCATCCTACTGATGTGGCTGAATCAAAGCCCTAATCTTAATTTAATCAAGTAAATGTGAAACCTCTGAATTTAATACAATCAAAGGGTATCACCCCCAGAGGAACAGACCAGTTTACAAACATAATCAATATTTCTTTTTGGTATTCATTAATAATATCAAACTGCCACACCACTGTTATTCAACATTGTGCTAGAATTTCTAGCTAGAGCAATTATGCTAGATAAATAAAAGAAAGGCAACAAAGTAGGAAAGGAAGAAGTAAATCTTTCACTATTCACTGATGAGATGATCCTATAGCCAGAAAATCCTGAAAAATCTACATTGAAGCTACTAGAACCACAGACAAGTTCAGCAAGTAGCGGGATACAAGATTAATATGCAAAAATCATTACTATTTCTATACACTACTGATGTGCAATCTGAGAAGGAAATCAGAAAAAATATTCCATTTATAATAGCAACTAAAAGAATCAAATATTTAGGAATAAACTTAACCAAGAATATAAAGGACCTGTATTCAGAAAACTACAAAGCATTGCTAAAAGAAACTGAAGAAGACTTAAATAAATGGGAAGACATTCTGTGTTCATGGATTGAAAGACTAAATATCATTAAGATGTCAATTCTACCCAAACTGATTTACAGGTTCAACATAATCCCCCCCAAAAAATCCCAAAAGTCTTTTTTACAGAAATGGAAAAACCAATACTCAAATTTATTTGGAAGGGTAAGGGGCCCCAAATAGCCAAAAATGTATTATAAAAGAAGAACAAAGTTGGAGGACTCTCACTTCCTGACTTAAAAGCCTATTACTTAGCTACAGTGATAAAAACAGCATGCTACTGGCATAAAGACAGACAGATTGACCAATGGAACTGAACTGAGAACTCAAAAATAGACGCTCATATCTACAGTCAATTGATTTTTGAAAGGCTGTCAAGCCCTCCCAGTTGGGCCAGAACAGTCTATTCAACAAATGGTGCTGGGAGAACTGGATAGCCACATCCAAAAGAAAGAAAGAGGAACCCTATCTCACACCTTATACAAATATGAACTCAAAATGGATCAAGGACTTAAATATAAAAGTGACAACCATAAAACTCCTAGAAGAAAATGTAGGAAAACATCTTCAAGATCTTGTGGTAGGTGGTAGTTTCTTAAACCTTACACCCGAAGCTCAAGCAACAAAGGAAAAAATAGATAAAAAGTTAAACACTTGCACCTCAAAGGACTTTGTCAAAGGGTGAAAAGGCAGCTGACTCAATGGGAGAAAATATTTGGCAATCACATATCCGATAAGGGTTTAATATCCATGATATGTAAAGAGATAATACAACTCAACTATAAAAAGACAAACTACCTGATTTTAAAATGGGCAGAAGACTTGAAAAGATAATTGTCCAAAGAAGAAATACAAATGGCAAAGAAACACATGAAAAAATGTTCAACATCACTAGCGACTAGGGAAATGCAAATCAAAATTACAATGAGTTATCATTGCACACCTATTAGATTGTCCACTATTAAAAAGTCAGAAAACTAAATATTGGAGAGGATGTGGACAGATAGGAACACTTATTCACTGTTGGTAGGAATGTAGAATGGTACAGCCACTGTGGAGGACTGTTTGGCAGTTCCTAAGGAAGTTGAATACAGACTTGCCATATGACCTGGCAATATCATTACTAAGCATATACCCATAAGAACTGAGAGCAGTGACACAAACAGACATCTGCACACCGATGTTTATAGTGGCAATATTATTCCAAAAGTTGGAAACAACCCAGGTGTCCATCAACTGATGAATGAATAAACAAATTGTTACGTATACACACAATGGAGTATTATGCATGGTAGGAAGAAATGAAGTCGTGAAGCATATGACAACATGGATGAAACTGGAGGACATTATGTTGAGTGAAACAAGCCAGACACAAAAGGACAAATACTGTATGGCTGTGCTATAATAAACTAAGAATATTGTGCAAACTCACGGAGCTAACAATTAGAATATAGGTCACCAGAAAATAGAATAAGGGTAGAGAAAGGAAAGCTGAGGATTGATCTATGCAGAGTTGGTAATAAAGGATGTTTGTAAATCTTTCTCTAACTCCACCTCATCTTTCCCAAATATTACTTCCCAGTTTAAATCAGGCCTTTTATAATCTCGTATAATGCCTGACCTTCTCTTTCAGTTTTTATTGTATATGTATTTATTCAGTCATCTATCTCTCCCCAAAGACTATAATCTCCATGAGGAGAAACTATGTCTATTTTCTTCATCATTGCCTTCTCAGAGCCTCATACACAAAAAGATAAATACATTGCACATAAAAAGATCACACATAGAAAGATCAATAGTAGTTCAGAAATGAACTAATAGTTATTTATTGAGCTAATGAGTTTTCCCCAAAGAGCGTCATTGCTGTTTTCATTTGGTCCTCATAATATCCCGGAAGCAGGGGTGTTTATACAATACTTCTAAAGAGTTTCACAAAATATTAAAAATGAAAAGTTTGTACCTACTTAAATGTGGCTTGCTTTATCTGAGAAAAAATGTACTTCAGCAGAACCCACAATTTCCTTATTATGCTGGATGAATGAGGTCTTCCTATGCTTGGATTAACTGAGTCATTTTTCTTTTAAAGAATGAATGTGCCATCGTTGTAAGAAAGACTGTAGGGTGCCATGGTTCGCATGAATCACAATTGCAATCGTGTGTACTGTAGCAGGGTTTACTCAATTTCTCTGAAGAACTCCCGGAGACCCTGACTTGTTCTAAATTGTTAACCTTTCTTCCCTAGATTAGATCTGAACAAAGCCACAGGAAATTGAAGAGTGTGGTTTCACCCAGATAAACTGTGGGTTGTAAAATATGCAATTCAGCAAATGAAGGAAGCAAATGTTACCATTCATATTTGCAAGGATCCGGCAGTTCTCCACCACAAATGCTGCACCCTTTACAATAAACAAAGAAAGCTAAATTCTATAAAATGCCTAAATTACAGTTTTCTCAAAACAAAAACATATGAGTGGATACTTGTGTCTCAAGAGCTGGGGTTAGAGAAAAAATTGTTTTGCCATGAAAATTTGATGATAATTAACATAAGAAAATTAGCAAGGTCTTCTTATCTTTGAAGATATTCTCAGCAACAATGTTAAATAAGAGAACGAAAATAGATTTAGGATTCAAAAGTCCAGAAGAAATCCTGAGTCATATTTTTTAGTCCCTTCTAAACTTAAAAAAAAAATGGATTTAAAAAAAATGGTGCTAGAAGTATTCAGTCATGTAAAGTTTTATTTATTGGTTGATTTATTTATTTTGGTGGAATATATTCACCAGAATGCAATATTGCCACATTGTTTTCTCCTGTGCATTACATAACAATAATAGCAGCCAATATATTTGAGCATATACCATATTAAGTGCTTGTATATTTAATTTAATTTACGATCTCATTTAATTCTTACAAAACCTGTTTTAATAAGCTACTAGTATTATCTCCATTTTGTACTTGAAGACTAGTCTTCAGGAATTTTAAGTGTCTTGCCCATTTCCTCACCACTAATAAATGGTAGTAGTTGAGTTTTGAATCCAGATCTGTCTGATTTGAAAATTCACATCCCTACCTCTATGATACAATTTCCAAGTCATCAGGAATCTATACCTGGATCCTGGAAAGTATTTTTTACCCCTGGAAAGTATTTAAAAGAAGAAACAACATTTTACTTCAGAGTACAGTTTTCAGAGTCAGGCAGACTTGGGTTTGAAGACCAACTTTGCCAATTTCTCTCTACAAACCTGGCGAATGTTACTTATTCCCCCCGAGCTTTCAATTCCCACTGATAAAATGGAAATGCAATCTAGACAGTCATTCCTTCATTTATACAGCAAATATTAATAACCACCTACTATGTGCCAGGTATCGTGCTGGGCACTAAGGGCAGAGTGATGCAAAAGTAAGTGAGAGCTCTGGCCCTAATAGAGTGCACAGCCTAGGTTTACTATGTGTAGCCCAGAATTCAAGCCAGGATCCTGATTTTAAAATATGGAGCATTTTGTTATTCAAACGGAGCTCTTTCTAATTAACTATTTTCTTTTTTGCTTTCATAAAGCACTCTCCTTTCTCTTTTTTTGATTGGCTCTTCTAGACAGAAGCCCCGCCTAACCTAAATCTATAGGTAATCACTGGTTTATTCATTTATATATACATTCGTTATTTAAGTAGGCACGTGAGCATGCATACACATGCATACACTCATTTCGAGAAGGGAATTGAAGTGGCTTGTTAGTTAATTTAAGAACTTCTTAACTGGTTGCTCTTAGCAACAGTCTTCAGTTCTGCCTAGTTGGTCAGAACAATTTCTTAAAAGGCATGAAGCATTTGAAGGAGATCAACTAACAAATGAAAAATAAACTAGTTTTAACTGGACATCGATCAGGGATTGGTAATTCTAGTTTAGTTAGGATGGAAATGATGGTGGTGCTAAGAACCCTGATACACAAAGGAGAATGTTCCAGCAGCTGGGATCGCCTTTCCCTGGACCATTTCATGTCTACATGTCTAGAGCAAACCTATGACGCTAGAGCACCAAGGTTGCCAGGTTCCTGTGGTAGCACTAGAGCCAGGCTTCGTCCTGTGAAATGCATGACCAGCTCTTTTTAACCGTCATACTGTAAATAAGTCAGCTCAATTAAAGACACTGGACAATACCTGGATTCTTAGGCTGCCAGAGAGATGGAAGCTGGTATCAGTTTAAAAGCAATAAAAGAAAAAAATCTCTTCCATCTGTTAGGAAACTATAAATAGTTTTAAGTTAATTAGTTTTAAATAAATAGATTTAAATTAATTCATAAAAGATAGGTTACTATGGGGACTTATGTTTATGTTCATTCATTTATCAACCAGCTTTTAGGTGTCAGGCATTGTCTCAGTATTGGGCAAAGATGGATTCACTTACTGGTTTATTCTCAATATATTTAGCAAATACCTCATTTTCCCCACTGTTCTCATGAAGTAGAGTGCAGCTGCACTAAAAATACTCTAAAAATAAATTATTATGGGTGTCTTTATGGGGAAGGCATGGAAGCTTTAATAAAAGTAGGACAGCTTCTTCCTTTTTGAAATTAACACTAGACTTCAGTTGCTTAAATAATTAAATATAAAGATTATATAAATCATTTGTTCAACAAACATGTATTGAAAATTTGATATTTTCGAGATTTATGTCACAGGCTCTGTCCCTTCATGGTGTTTAGAGCCTTGTGAAAAGACAGCTCAATATGACCAAAACACGCCTGTGACTCCATGGGGGCAGAGAGGAGCTGTTGGTGGTCAAGGATATCTTCCACGGAAACCGAGTCCTGAAGGATAAGCCCGGATTAGCCAAGCTACTTAAATTTCTTTGCTCTCCTCCCTCCTTGGAAAAAGCCCATACCATTGTAAGATACTCAGCAAGAGGAGAATGGGATAAATACTTAATTTGTTTCTTAAAGGACCTAATAACATTCCTGCTGGGCAGGCAAGTTGAATATTCGTAGGCAGCCATTAAATGACAGTGCAAGGTACTATATGATTCAAAGCCAATAGCGGCTATACAGACATAAGTGCCTTGGTGTGAGTGGGGGTGGGGGCTCTGAACAGCTAGACTATATGCAAGAGAAGGACTGCAAACTGTTCAGTACACTAGGATTGCTCATTTGAATGTAAGCAACTGCAGACACACCATATGAACTATCTCATTAACACTGCCTAATGGCATATTGGAACATGTTGATAGACTCACCACTATTTAGCTTGGAATTAAATCAAATGGAATGGACACTCTGATAAGTAATAAAGATCTTCAAAACCACCATTTTCTATGAGGCACAACAATAATTCCGTAAAATTAATACTCTGGGACTGACAGAACTCATTCCGGCCAACCTCCTTCTCCAGACAGGTAGAGATCTTGATATGGACCTAGCTGAAACTCTGTAAATCCATTCATTATCCATTCATGATCCCTTCCTTAATTTATTAAAAATTCAGTTGCATCAGAATTTAGGTTGTTGCACAGTTATTTCAAGACAGAGAAATTAAGTAACTCATCATCAATTAAATGTAAAGAAGACAAATTAACAGATCAACTGCAAAAAGAAGTCTAGAGTTTGCCAAATAGATCATATCTCTAAAGATGTAAGACTTATAAGCTAACGGCAAACGCTCATTCAAAATCGTGGAACCTAGCTGTGCTAGGGTAAAATAACACATTTCAGATTGTCCTTTTATGTCAGAAAATTTAGAAGCTACCTTCCTAAATCCATCTGAACAGAATCAAACATGTGCCTGAGGGCAGCATCCAAATATTAGCCAGGCCTAGCAAATACAATCACTGAAAACAAACTTCTAGGCTTTGGTTATATTTCCAGAAAGCTGTTTCATCTAGGACCAATTTTATAAGTGACTATTCTCTGCTTCTCTAGAATCCAGAAAACCCACCTAGGCCACCTTTACATAGAAATGAAGATTTTCATTTTTTCATTCAAAGATATATTTGGGTCCACAAGCCCCCATGAGGGAAGTATCAAGACCTCTGGCACATGAAACATAGACAAACACTTGTTGCATTTCTTGGCTTGCCACTAAAAGTATAAATAACTGATAATGGAGACATAAATTAATCTGATTTGACAGGAAGTAGGAAGGTAATATCCTGGACTTCTAAAGTGAGATGCAAAAGAATGAAATAGCAAGCCAGAGGTGTCTTCAGCAGGCCTAACTACATACTCCCATGTGTATACATTACAGGAACATAACAGACATTGTACTGCTGGGCTAGTGGCTACCTGCAAGAGGTAAGAAATCAGAAGAGACCAATAGCCAAAGTCACTCTGTTCTACTTCTATCCATTATATATATAAAACATTTATCCGTCTTCATTACACAGGTACAATTTGACTTGACTTGTTACGCATTTGCCAAGGGCCTGTTCTGTGCGCTTTCAGCACTCAAGACTCAACAAACTCATTTTGACCACATAAATGAGTGTTATGGGGCAAGCATCAGTTCTGCGCTTTCCTCTTGACAGCATCCCAGGAATATATTGGTCCAGTGCTTATTGGTCAGTCCTAGGAAATGCTTAACCGAGGGGGAAACAAGGAAAAAAGAGATTTGCTTGGAGTAAGAAACCTGGGTGTTTTGTTTTTGTTTTTGTTTTTAATCTATATTAATGTATTTGTGCATCAAATGACATTATCAAGAAATTGAACAGAAAACCAACAGAGTGGGAGAACATATTTGGAATTAATTTATCACATAAAGATTTTTTTTCAATAATTTTTTTTTATTTTTTAAAAGATATTTAGATTACATA
>PVKH010003116.1:0-25569 GCA_004027955.1 Chaetophractus vellerosus | reverse complement strand
CTTGGCATTCACTCAACTATACCAATAAACTGGTGGAACACTGTGAAGGAAAATTAGAAAATAGTAGATAGTTTTTTTCTAATGCTTTACCTGGAATGCACAATAGAAATAGATTATATAAACTTCTTCTCAGAGGAAGCATATGCATTTCATTAAAAAATAATTTAATTTAATTTAAAATTTCTGATCATGGAATTTACTCTATTTTCTAAGAAATAAACACTATGAGGTTTACTTCCTTTTTTGAAAAATGAAGTCATGAATTGAGATATGTATCTTTGGAAGTTCTCTAATTAATGGTGAAGAGTGCAGCAATAGAATGCTTAGAATAGTTCATAAAATATTTCTCCTCCTTAGTCATGTTTTTCCATAGCAGGTTTTAGTTTTCATGATTAAAAGTTCCAAACATACACAAGAAAGAACAGCAAATCTCGATGTGACTCTCATCCATTATATTTATGTCACAACTTTTTATAATTCCACCACCCTCCCCCACTCTCTCTTTCTCTCTCTCTTTTCTCCTGTCCTCTCCTCCTCTCCTTTCCCTTTCTCTTCTCTCTGGTGTGGAAAATTCTAAGGTAAATCTCAGACATCATACAAATTCACTCTTAAATCATTCAAGTTGGCATTTAAAGACAATTTTATAAAAAGTAAAGATTAATAAATTTTCTTATATACCATAATGACATGTCACAATAATATTCACAATATTTCTTTGATATCATTTAATGTGTTGACCTGGCTAGTGTGCTCTAAAAGAAAATGGTTTCATATAGTCGTTTGTCTCATGTATTTCTAAATTTGTTTTAACTTAATTGAATCTACATTAATACAGAAAATTTGTATAATTAAATGGTTTCATGAAAAACTGATTTGAAGACATACCCTCAATCTATTTTACATTTCAGTGATTCTAATTTATTCATTAATCTTAAAATATATACATTTGCTCACATTATTCTATCTTCCTGGAATCTCCCTTCTCTTCTTTCTCTTCTTGTGAATATTTGCTCATAATTTCATACCCATTCAAATATAAGTTGGTCTCTCTTGTCTTCCCTAGCTCTCTCTTCTACTTCTAGGTAGAATTTATCATCACTCCCTCAAGCATTCTGTAAGCATTTTGTTCAGGCCAATAACATAAAAATTAGATAATTGGTTTATGTTCTGGAGACGGGCACACATTCTTATTTTATGGCATCCTATTTCAATTATGTGTATCTTATATCTTACCCTAACATAATGTCATAAATGTGTTCCCTGAGATTTCTCTTCTGTACTTTACCTTCACATTTAGATCCACAATCTACATGGAATTGATTTTTGTTTATGATGGCAAGTAGATGATAAGACATAGTTATTTTCATTTGGTTACTCAATTGGTCCCTTTATTGAAAAGGTCATGAATTAAAGTTAAATATTATCATACGTTTTGTGCACATTGAGGAAATCTATAGGATATCTTTTTTTCCCCCAGGTTATGCAGTGAACTTTATTGAATGGTGAACCACTAGTAATGAGGAAATAAACTGCACCTGATCATGAGACAAATTATTGGTTATGGAATTATGATTTCTATTAGAGATTTGCATTTATATTCATGAGAAAGAATAAATGATAATTGTCTTTTTTGTGATGACCTTGCAAGTTTTGGAATTGATGTAATGCTGGTGCCATAATTAATACTGTTTGGCAACACTCATCTATTTTTATACTCTGTAAGAGCTTGTGTAAGACAGGTGTTACTACTTTTGTGAATATTTGATAAAATTTACAGGCAGACAGGGAATCCTGGAGTAGTCTGTATGTGAACATATTAAATAACGGATTGAAATTTTTTAATTAGATTTAGAAATGTTCCAATTTTCTGTTCTTCCATGCATTAGTTTTGATATCTTCTTTTTTCCAAAAAAATTGTCCACTTTTTTTGCTTGTCAAATCCATTTCTTAATACTCTCTCTTTACTTTTCAATGTCTATATCTCTTCTACTGATGTCCCTTTTTCATTCCTTCTACAGATAATTTATTTTCTAACATTTTTTCTTGATCATTTTTGCTAGTGGTTTTTATTTGAATTTATGTCACACAGGAAAACATTTGGCTTTATTTATTATCTCAATTTTTCATTTTACATATCAATCATTTTTTCACTTTATTAATATTTTCTGCCTAATTTTGTTGAAGGTTTTTTTTTGCTCTTCTTTTTCCAACTTGCACTAAACTAGAAATATGCTTAGATTTTAAATTTCAAGAGGTTTTATTCTGTGCCATATTCATTTATTGCTATGAATTTCTGCCTAATTACTGAGTTTTGTTCATCCACCAAGTTTTCTTATATCAAAAATTTATTATTCAATTTAAAATGTTTTCCAATTTCCATTGTGATTTCTTTTGTTTTGTTTTGCCTTTGTTTTTGAATCCTGGCTTTTTTAGAAGTATATTGTTAAATTTTTTTTTAAGATTTATTATTTTTATTTATTTATTATATATTCCCCCCTTTCTGCTTGTTCTTGCTGTTCACTTTTTTGCACTCTTCTGTGTCTGCTTGTCTCCCCCGCTACGGCAAACCGCCAAGCCAGCTCACCACGCGGTGGCCTGCCTGCTCGCGGGGGCTTGCCCTGCCCACGGCGGCTTGCCTTCTCAAGGCGGTCTGCCTGCTCCCATGTGGTAAACCAGAGCCCTACCAATTGAGCTATAGCCGGTTCCCCTAAATTTTAAAATATATTGGCATTTTTCTTGTTATCTTTGTGCAATTGATTTAAACTTAATTTCACAATCATCATAGATGATTCTCTGAATGATTCCAATCATTTGAAATGTTTTGACACTTGCTTTATGAACTAGAATATTGTTAATTTTGGTACGCTTTTATTTGCACAAGGAAAGTATGTAGATTATGAAATTTCTTGTTTCAGAATTCTGTAGAATTCATTTATAATGACCATGCTGATTTTGTACTTCCAATATTCAGTGTCCTTTCAGATTTTTGTCAGCTTATTCTTTCTTTACTTAGAGAGTTGCTGTGCATTACTTAATCTTGATTGTGGATTGATTTTTTTTTCCTTTTGTGTCTTTTAGGATTTTATTTCTCTATTTCTATTACATATTCTATAGCCTATAAGCTGCATTAGTTGCTGCATACATATTTTAGAATTGTTACATAGAATGCATTGGCCCCTTTATCATTGTGGAAAGGATCCTTTGACAATATTAATTCTACTTCCCTTAAACACTTTCTAAAATTATTCAACTTACATATTCTTATATTTAAAATCCCTTTTTAAAGTAGCATATAAGTGGGTTTTATATTTTTGCCAATCTGGAAATTTTGTTATTTTACTTGTAATTCATAGTCCATTACATTTAATGTAATTACCAATGCAATAATAAATCAACCATCTCATATTTGTTATCAATTTGACCCAATTTTTTTTAATTACAGAAGTTGTGAACTTACAAAACAATCATGCACATGTGTGGAATTTCCATACAACACCCCTTCACCAACACACCACACTGGTGTGGAACATTTGCTACAGATTATGAAACAATATCATCAGACTATTAACACTAATTATGATCCATAGTGCATACTTGGCATATTTTTTTCATACACCCCTAATATTAACACTGTACACCTTTCGCATTGATGCAAGAATATTACAGTAATACTGTAAAAGTTCATAGGTTACATTAATTGTATTTTCCCCATGGTTTTTCACATTCTGACCAGCCTGCAATAGTGACAAACATCCATTCTAGTTCACAAAAGGACATTTTTGCATTTGTACTATTAACCACAATTCTCATCCACCTCTTGGGTTCACTGTATTATTCAGTTCCTAGATTATTCTCTAACTTTCTTTCAATTGACATATACATCCCTAGATTACCCTTTTCAGCCACAATCCCATTTATAAACCATCTGTTACTCACTGTAATGTATTGCCCTCAACTCTATCCATTTCCACACTTTTACAGTCAAGTTAGTTAAAACTTCTACATACATTAAGCATTAATCCTCCTTTGTGGTCCTCCTGTTATCTCCTAATAACCTATACTCTAGATTTTAACTCCATGAATTTATTATATGCATTTAATTCATATTAATGAGATCTTGCAATATTTTCTCTTTTCTGTCTGGTTTATTTCACTTAGCACAATGTCTTCAAGATTCATCCACATTATCACATGTCTCATTTTCATTTCTTCTTACCGCAGCATAGTATTCCATTGTATGTATATACTACATTTTGTTTATCCATTCATTGGTTGATGGGCACTTAGGTTGTTTCCATCTTTTGGAAAATGAATAATGCCGCTATGAACATAAGTGTGCAAATATCTGTTACTGTCAGTTTTCAGTTCTTCTGGATATATTCCTAGTAGAGGAATTGCTGGATCATATGGAAGTTCTATATTTAGCTTCCTGAGGAACCATCAAACTTTCTTCCACAGAAGCTGCACTATTATTACAATCCCACCAACAGTGAAGGAGTGTTCCTATTTCTCCACATCCTCTCCAGCACTTAGAGTTGTTTTTTTTTTAATAATGGCCATTCGATGCAGTGTGATGAAATCTCATCGTCATTTTGATTTGCATTTCCTCAATAGATAGTGATTGGACTGTTTTTTCATGTGCTTTTTGACCATTTGTATTTCCTCTTTGGAGAAATATGTATTTAAGTCTTTTGCCTATTTTTTAAAAAATTGGATTGCTTGATCTTTTACTGTTGAGTTGTATGATCTCTTTATATAGGATGGAAATCAAACCCTTATTGGATATGTGGTTTCCAAATATTTTCTCCCATTGACTGGGCTGCCTTTTCACCTTCTTAATGAAGTCCTTTGAATCACAAAACTTTGTTTGAGGAGTTCCCAATTATCAATGTTTTCTTTCTTGATCGTGCCTTCAGTGTAAGGTTTAAGAATTGACCACCTACCACCAGATCTAGAAGATGTTTTCCTACATTTTCTTCTAGGAACTTTATAATGCTAGTTTTTATATTTAGGTCTTTGATCCATTTTGAATTAATTTTTATACAAGGTGTATGATAGGGGCCCTCTTTCATTCTTTTGACGATGGCTATTCCAGTTTTTCCAGCACCATTTTTTTGGATAGACTGTTCTGCCCCAGCTGGGTGGGTTTGACAGACTTGTCAAAAATCACTTGACCATGGATGGGAGGGTCTGTTTCTGAAACAATAATTTGTTTCCATTGGCCTTTATGTCTATGTTTATGCCAGTACCATGCTGTTTTTACCATTGTAACTAGGTAATATGAGTTAAAGTCCAGAAGTGAGTATCCTTCAATTTTTCTTCTCCTTTTTAAGCTTTTCTGGCTATTTTTGCCCCCTTACCCTTCCAAATAAATTTGATAATTGTGTCTTTCATTTGTTTAAAAAATGCAGGTGGAATTTTTAATCAAAATTGCATTGAATCTGTATATCAATTTGTGTAGAATTGACATCCTAATGATATTTTAGTCTTCCAACCCATGAACATGGAATGTTTTTCCAGTTATTTAGACCTTTTAAAATTTCTTTTAGCAATACATTGTAGTTTTTTAAATTTAATTACTTTACATCATTAAGTTTATTCCTAAATATCTTCTGAAATGGAATTTTTTCTGACTTCCTCTTCAGATTGCACATTAGTAATGCGTGACTTATTTTTTGTGTATTGATCTTGTGTATTGATCTTGTGTCCTGACACTCTATTGAAATCATTCATTAGCTCTAACAGCTTGTTGTAGATTTTCCAAGACTTTCTAGGTATAGGATCATATCATCTACAAATAGCAAAAAATTTCACTTCTTCCTTTCAATTTTGGATGCATTTTATTTCCTTATTCTTGTCTGATTGCTCAAGCTAGAACTTCTAGCACTGGTGCCAGTGGACATCCCTGTCTTTTTCTTGACCACAACAGGAAAATGTTCAGGCTTTCACCATTGAGTACAATGTTAACTGGGTGTTTTTCATATATGGCCTTTATCATATTGAGAAGGTTTTCTTCAACTCCCTTCTTTTGTAGTATTTATATCAAGAAAGGATGCTGTATTTTGTCAAATGTCTTTTTCTGCAACAATGGACAGCATCATGTGATTTTTCTTCTTTGATTTATTAATGTTGATTTTCTTGTGTTGAACCACCCTTGCATGACTGGTATAAAACCTCCTTGATCATGATGAATAATTCTTTTAATGTGGTGTTGGATTCGATTAGCAAGCATTTTACTTAGGATTTTTGCATCCATTTTCATTAGGGAAATGGGTCTTTGTTTTTTTTTTTGCATTCTTCTGTGTCTTCTTGTTTCTCCCCCATTGCAGTGACCTGCCGAGTCAGCTCACCACACGGTGGCTTTGCCTGCTAGCGGGAGGCCTTGCCTGCTCGTGGGGAGCTTGTCCTTCTCATGGCGGCTTGCCTGCCCACGGCGGCTTTGCCCTGCCATGGTGGCTTGCCTTCTTAAGGTGGTCTGCCTGCTCAAGGAGGCCCCGGGAACCGAACCCGGGGCCTCCCATGTAGTAAACCGGGCCCTACCAATTGAGCTACAGCTGGCCCTGGGAAATGGGTCTTTAATTTTCTTTTTTCATAATAGCTTTATCTGTCTTTGGTTTTAAGGAGATATTGGCTTCATAGAATAAGTTTGGCAGCATTCCTTCTTGTTCAATTTTTGGGAATATTTTGAATAAGATTTGTATTAAATCTTTGAATGTTTGGTAGAACTCAACTGTGATACCATCTGGTCCTGAGCTTTTCATTTTGGGAAGTTATTTGATGACTATTTCAATCTCTTTACTTATGATTGGTTTGTTGAGGTATTCTATTACTTCTAGGGTCAGTGTAGGTTGTTCATACATTCCTAGAAATTTTTCCATCTTGTCTACATTGTCTAGTTTGTTGGCATACGGTTGTGCATGGTATCCTCTTACGGTCTTTTTAAATTTTGTGGGGTCATAATAATGGCCCTGTTATCATTTTTTATTTATTTATTTGCATCTTTACTTTTTTTCTGTCAGTCTAGCTAAGGGTTTGTCGATTTTATTAATATTCTCAAAGAACCAACTTTTGGTTTTGTTAATTCCCTCTATTGTTTCATTGTCCTCAATTTCATTTCTTTCTGTTCTGATCTTTGTTATTTCATTCCTACTACTTGCTTTCATAATAGTTTCCTGTTCTTTTTCTAGTTCCTCCAGCTGTTTAGTTAGGTCACTGATTTTCTCTCTTATTTCTTTTTTAATGAAAACATTGAGGACTATAAATTTCCCTTTCTGCACTGCTTTTGCTGCATCCATAGGTTCTGATATGTGGCAATCCCATTTTCATTGGTCTCAAGATATTCACTAATTTTTCTCACAATTTCTTCTTTGACACATTGACTAATTAAGAGCATGTTGTTTAATCTTCATATATTTTTGAATTTTCTCTTTATCCACTTGTTGTTTATTTCCAACTTTATTTCATAATGATCAGAGAAAGTCCTTTGTATAATTTCAATCTTGCTGAATTTATTGAGGTTTGCTTTCTGACCCAACATATGACCTATCATTTAGAAATAACCATGAGCACTTGAGAAGAATGTAAATCCTGTTGTTTTGGGGTGCAATGTTCTGTATATGTCTATTTGATTTAGTCCCTGTATCATATTATTCAAACTCACTTATTTCATTATTTATCCTATGCCCAGATGTTCTAGCCATTGACAGAGTTTTGTATTGAAATCTCCAACTATTATTGTAGGGATATCTATTTCTCCCTTTAGTTTTGCCAGTGTTTGCCTCATGTACTTTGGGGCATCCTGGTTAAGTGCATATAAATTTTTTATTGTTATTTCTTCCTGGTGAATTATGCCTTTTATTAATACAGAATATACTTCCTTGTCTCTAATAACTGTTTTGCTTTTAAAGTCTATTTCATCTGATATAATTATAGTTACTCTAGCTTATTTTTTTCACTTATTTATTTTTTAGAAGATACTTTGATTACATAAATATTACAGACAATATATAGGGGATTCCCATATGCCCCGCTCCCCACACCCTCCACATTTTCCCACATTAGCAACATCTTTCATCAGTGTGGTACATTCATTGCAATTGATAAACACATTTTTGAGCATTTAAATAAGCATGGATTATAGTTTACATTGTAGTTTAGACTCTCTCTCATTCAACTCTGTGGGTTATGGCTGGATATATAATGACCTGTATCTGTCATGATAATATCATTCAGACTATTCACAATCCAAAAATGCCTCCCTATTACACCTGTTTTTTCCTCTCACTAACCCTAGAACATCCATTGGTCATTGCCTCCAAAACAATGGTATTTCTTCCATTGCTAGAATCACAAGTAGTCTATAGTAGAATATTAGTAAGATTATTTTAGTCCATAGTTCATTTCACAATCCTGAGGACACTGGGTTGGTGATGCCCACACCACCATTAATTGAGGGGGGCTTCGATCCAATACATCGAGAGATGGGACCCTCCTGTTGCAATTGTAGGCACTCTTGCTCCTTGTTATGGTGTTTGTCCATCATCTCCTCCCCATTAGTTGTCCTGAGTGAGTCCATTGAACTGGAGAGTAGGTCTAGCTTATTATTTATTATTGCATGTGTGTAATATATTTTCCAGCCTTTCACTTTAAATCTATTTGTATCAGTATCAGTCAACAAAAGGAGTTCTAATGCAAAATACCAGAAATGTGTTGGTTTTTTAAAAGGATATTTATTTGGGGTAGAAGCTTACAGTTATCAGGCAATAAAACATAAGTGACTTCCCTCATCCAAAGTCTATTGCCACTTGTTGGGGCAAGAAGGCTGCTGAAATCTGCCAAGAGTTTGGGCTTCTTGGGTTCCTCTCTTCCCAAGGCTTTTTTTCGTTTTGTGCTCAGCTGCTGAACTCTCTCCACAAGGCGAGATGTAGACTATCAGGTGACTGGCACTGTCTCTTTCCCAGGGCTTTTGCCATATCTAAGGAGCTATCACTATTCCTCTGTGTGCTTCTTCTGTATATTCACTTCCTGGACTCCAGCTCAAACCCAGCATCAAAACTCCAACTCACTCCTCTGCTCTGCTGTGGTTTTATCTGTGAGTCCTTGCCCACCATGGGGGCGGGTACTCAACATCTTATGTGACCCAATCAAAGTCCTAACCATAATTTTATCATGCTCAGGTACAGACCAGTTTAGAAACATATTCCAATATCTATTTTTGGAATTAATGAATAATGCCAAACTGCTACACTGCACCCTATGAATTCCAAAAATACATTACAAAATTCAAAAAACTTAAATCAGTAGCAATGCAAGTACAAAATCATATCACAATCAGTTTAAAGAAATAGAGTTTGGGGGCTGGCTGCAGCCCAGTTGGTAGGGTGCCGGTTTACCACATGGGAGGCCCCAGGTTCAGTTCCCGGGGCCTCTTCCAGTGGGCAGACTGCCTTGAGAAGGCAAGCCACTGTGGGCAGGGCAAAAGCCACCATGGACAGAGCAAAGCCGCCACAGGCAGGGCAAGTCCCTGTGAGCAGGGCAAGCTACCCACGAGCAGGCAAGGCTGCCGCGTGGTGAGCTGACTTGGTGGTCGCTGCAATGGGGGGAGGCAAGCAGACACAGAAGAATGCAAAAATGAACACAGCAAGAACAAGCAGAAAGGGGGGGAGGATATACAATTTAAAAAAAAAAGAAATAGTTTGTCTTGAGGCAAAGTTCCTTCTGCTATAGACCTCTGAAACTTATTTACTTGCTTCCAATACACAAATGGACAAATGAAAACCATTTTCATTACCATATGGAGAAATTGGAAGGGAAACATGAGTCATGGACCCTCTACAGTTCACCAGCAGGGCATTGTTCATTCAATTTCAAAGTATAAGAATCATTCTTAAGATGATGGTTTCTTCTCCTTGGTGCCACATGATGACCCACCCTTTCCAGAGGTTTTCCCAACAGCCATTTTCTTGGTTCCAACCTCATCAAGCATCTGGATGTCAACCAAGCTCCAGACCTCACTCTCCAAGAATGTTGGGGTGATTTCCACACTTTACCCAATATTTGGGTTAGAGTCTTAACCCCCTTAATACAGCGACGTGAAGACAGCATCCTCCCTAACCTTTGGCATACAGGCTCAACCCTCTCATAGCAAGTTGACCACCTGTCTTCCCTAACCATAGGGCAATCTCACCTTTCTCAGACCTATGGGGTGTTGACCTTAACTTCCCTAATCCCTGAGTAATGTGCTCCCACTCTTTGTAACTTGGGACAGCAAAACATTGGGTGGAAATATCCACCCTCTTCAACTGCTGGAGCAAACTCACCCTCTCTGTACATATGGGTTGCATTCCTCTCTTGGCCCAAGGCTATGTCTTAATTCCAGATCTCAACTTCCATGTTTTTTCTCTTAAAGCTATTGTTTCCATCAATGTCTCCTTTCTATGTCTCTTTTACTCCAAGCAAACAGTGGTTTTGTTCATACAGCCCTCTCAAAAAGCTTGTTGGTTTAGCATGCAAGAAGCAGGTATTCAAGCCATCAGACAGTAAGTCTTTCCGAGATAACTGCATCTTCAATCCTGACTTACAATTTCTAAGTTTAGTTAAGTCCTCAAATGGGGCACTATCATCTGGGAGATTGATTTCCAGAGGTTTGGAATTTCTGGAATCAGTTTCTGGTTTCTTTGTGCCCAATAGTTCAGTCCTCAGCTTATCTCTCTCATCTAGCATTTTACTATAAGCTGCATTCTCCTAGTTTACTATGGAAAGTTCTTCCATATGCCCAGGCTTGCCATTTTCAAATTCTGCCTTCCATAAAACACCAAGAGTTAATCTTGCTACTTTCTCTGTGACTTTAAAACACGGACCACCTGTCCTCCAGTTTCCAATATTAGTTTCATCATTTACTTCTACAGCATCATAAAAAGTCTCTAGCATCCATATGCCTACCAACAGTCTCTGCAAAGCAATCTCAACCTTTTCTATCAAGCATCTCACAATTCCTCCAAAAAATACCCCTTACCCATTTATAAAACTGTTCCAGCATATTAATAATTGCAAAAGCACTTCCCCACTCCTCAGTACCAGATTGTGTTATTAGTCATTAAAGGTATTCTGATGCAAAGTACCAGAAATGTGTTGGCTTTTAAAAAGGGTATTTATTTGGGGTAGAAGCTTACGGTTACCAGGCCATAAAGCATAAGTTACTTCCCTCACCAAAGTCTATTGCCACATGTTGGGGCAAGATGTCTGCCAACTTCTGCCAAGAGTTCAGGCCTCTTGGGTTGCTCTCTTCTCAGGGCTCTGTTTCTTTCTGGGCTTAGCTGCTGTGCTCTCTCTACAAGGCCAGATGTAGACTATCAGGTGAACCCCTCTGTTTCTCTCCCCAGAGCTTCTGCTG
This sequence comes from Chaetophractus vellerosus, assembly GCA_004027955.1. Classification (NCBI taxonomy): domain Eukaryota; kingdom Metazoa; phylum Chordata; class Mammalia; order Cingulata; family Chlamyphoridae; genus Chaetophractus; species Chaetophractus vellerosus. Next base: position 14,177 of record PVKH010003116.1, on the reverse strand, counting down.
TGTCTAAGAAGCCATTTCTCTTCCTCTGATTTCTTCTCCCTTGTGTTCACTTCCTGGGTTCCAGGTCAAAACTCAGCATCAAAACTCCAACTCACTTCTCTACTCTGCTGTATAGTTTTATCTGTGATTCCCTACCTACCAAGGGGCCAGGGACTGAACATCCTACTGATGTGGCCCAATAAAATCCCTAATCATAATTTAATTATGCCCAGGTATAGACCAGTTTAGAAACAAAATCCAATATCTATTTTTAGAATTCATAAATAATGTCAAACTGCTACAGTATCCTTGTGTCAGAGATAATTCTCTTGTATAAAGCATATAGATGACTCATATTTTCTTATCCATTCCACCTGTCTGTGTCTTTTGATTAAGGAGTTTAATCCATTAACATTCAATGTTATTACTGTAAAGGCAGTTCTTATTTCACCCATTTTGTCCTTTAGGTTTTATCTGTCATATTTTATTTTCACCACTTTTTTGACAGTTTTAGTTACTTTTACTGACATAAAAAGAGAGTCATTTCTAGATGCTTTTCCAAACCTCTCTCTTCTGTCTTTTCTTTTCAGGCTGTGGCACTCTCTTTAGTATTTCTTGCAAAACCAGTCTCTTGGTTACAAACTCTCTCAGTTTCTGTTTATCTATGATTAGTTGTCTCAACTCCTTTATGTCACCTGGAGGCTTTTCTTGTTCCTTTGATGGGCCATATCTTCCTATTTCTTGGTGAGGGTTGTAAATTTTTGTTGGTATTTTGGCATCTGACTTACCAGATGCATTCATTATGGGCATAGTTTCTCTCTTTAGTTTAGTGCTTTCTTGCCCTTTCTCCCTTTCTGATTGTGTAGTAGGAGCCAAGAATGTAGTTGGTACTGTAAGTTGTGGAGGCTGAAGCTACCTGCATTTCCCCATGGACCAATGAAGCTTCTCCTACCTTTTTCCTCTGTCAGGAGTAGGGACAGAGCTAGTTCTGTGTGTAATAATCCAATATGTGCAAACCAAGACCTTCTGTAGTTACCTGGAGGGACTGATGAATCTTCATGCTGCTTCCTCCTTCTCTGGGGCATGGATGGAACTGCATGTGTGGATAGCAATCAATGCCATGTGGCTCCAAACTGGTCACAGATGCCCAGGTAGATTGATGTAGCACCAGTCTCCCTCCTCTCCTGCCAGAGTTGGGCATGGACCCTCTGCATTTCTCAACAATCTAATCGGTGTGGACTGAATGCACCTACAATTGTCCTGAGAGCCTGAAGGAGTACCGTCCCTTCTGCCCATTAGGGGGTGAGGGTGGGTCCACAAGCACCCAACAGTTCAGACCCTGTAGGTTGAAGTTACCTGCCATTGCCCAGAGAGGCTGAGGAAACACCAGCCCCTTCCTATCCTATTGAGGGATGTAGGTGGATCCACAGGTACCCAAGAATCTAGTCCATGCAGGCCAAAAGTGCTTACCATTGACTGCAAAGACTGAGGAAACAGTTCCCCTTCTATCCTTACTTGGGAGTGGGGATAGATCCACAGGTGTCCAACTATTCTGTATGTGTGGGTCACAATCACCTGTAGTTACCCAGAGAGGCCAGGAGACACCACCTCCCCTCTTTTCCTATGAGGGCTGGTGGTAGACACACAGGTACCCACAGGCATTTTTGTGCAAGCCAAAAGCACCTGGAGTTACTCAGATAGGCTGAAGAAGCACTAGCTCCTTCTATCCTATGGGGATGGAGGGGAGGAGATGAAATCAAAGGTGCTCAACAAATCCGTTTGTGCAGACTGAAAGTACCTGCAGTTGCCCAGAGAGGTTGAGGAAACACAGCTCTTCTCCTATCCTATTGGGGTGTGGGGAAGGAGCCCCATTTGTCACCCTATTCAGTCTGTGCCAGTCTAAAACAGCTGCAGATACCTGGAGAGGCTGGTGCAGTTTTTGCCAGCTTCTTCCCTGCCAGAGTTGAAGGTGGAAGCTGGGCTTGGGCTGCAGTCTGATCTGGTTGGTGAGACTTTGGTCCCTATTGTGACTGTGATTTTCAATCCATCCCCAACCCAATTTTTATATGTACCTTTTTCTCATCTTTTGACCATTTTAAAAATTGATCTATTTTTTTAATTTTTTTTTTATTCTGTTAACTTCTAAGGTGACGTTCTTTAATTTTCTTCTTAGTAGTTACACTGGTGATTCAAACATTTATTTTCTTTTTGTAATAACAAAAAACTATTCCTTAATAATTCTAGAATCTTAGAGCACTTTTCATTCACCTAATCCCTTCCCACCTTAAATCTTTGTTTTCATATATTTTAATTTTAATATAATTTTAAAATACTGTAAGATATTACTACATTGCTTTCTACAGTAAATATAAATCTATATTTACACATATAATCACCCTTTCTTGTGTTTATTCCTCCCTGTAATCCCAGTGCTTTACAATTCTCTTTGAATTTATTGTAATGCAGACATGAAGGTGTCAAATTGTTGCAGTTTTATTTTGTATTAAAGCAACTTAATATTGCCTTCTGTTTTCATATTTTCACTGGGTATAGAATTCTACGATGGCAGATGTTTGTTGTTCTGAACTTTAAAGATGTCATCTATTTTTGGCTTCTGTCATTTCTGTTGAGTCTTACTGCAGTCCCTTTGAAGTTATTAGGCATTTCCCTTCTCTTGTTGTTTTAAGAATTTCTCTTTGGTTTTATGCAGATTAATTAAGAATTGCCTAGGTGGGGTCCCCATTGTATTTATTCTGCTTGGGATTCACAGAACTTCCTGAATATAGAGTATAGTTTTGTACAATTAAAAAAAAATCTTTCACTTCAAATACCACATCAACACCATTGTTTTCTACACTTTCTCTTAGTCCAAATTCCAATTTCAGTTATTTTAGAAACTTTCACTGCATGCCACATCTCTCACAATCTTTGAAAATTTTCCTTCATTGCTTCTTTCTGAATTTTAGTTTACAATTTTCATCTCACTAATCCATGTTTCTGTATTCTTTCTATTATATACCCATCAAACAGATTCCCTTATTGTTACTATATTAAATAACATGGGGCATTTATCAAAATTTTTTTAAAAATCAATAGTATTAACAAAACTGTGGACTTAATTCAGATCTCACCAGACTTTCCACTAATGTATTTTATTTGTTCCATGATACAGAATAGCACATTGCATTTATTCAACATGTCTACTTTGACTTTTTCCAGTCTGTAGCCGTTTTTCAGTCTTTCCTTGTTTGTCACAATCTTGAAATTTTGAAGAGTACTATACAGTTATTTTGTAAAATGTCCCTCAAATTGGATTTGAACTTTGCTCATGATTAGACCAGAGTTCTGAATTTTATGAATAATACTACCAAGATAAGGGTCCTTCTCACAGCATCATATTGAGTACATGAAATCGGCCTGATTTACTACTGGTAATATTAACTTTGATCACTTGGTTAAGGTGATATATCTTGTTTTCTATTCATTAATGGGAGCCAGTAATTTCAGACCACATTCAGGAAGAGGATGAGCAAGTAAGTTTTGTTTATATGTTAAAGCTACCATCATAATATTTTTGGAAGGAGATCATTTGAAGTTATGCAAATATCCTGCTTTTCTTTAATGCTTCATGAAAGCATTCCTTCATGAAACTTACCAATATCAATTATTCAAATTTGTCAGGTTGATTCAATTGATATTAAAATGCTTCAAATTCAAATAGATATTTTCTTCATTACTACTTATTTATTTATTTATTTATTTAATCATTAATTTATTTCAGTATGATCTCATGGATATTACTTTTTTTCCTTTGGGTTACAATCATATTATTTATTTTGATGTTCAAATGTTTAGTCTTTGGCCATTGGGAGTTTTGTATTCTTTTAACATATCTCACCCAACCTCCTTTTATTTTGAGTCCTCTCATACTTTAGGGTACTATAAGATGCTCCAGGCCATCTCATATTTTCTATGCCCCAGTCCTAAAGATAGTCACTTCTCCGACACAGCTCTGGTTTCTTTTATTTAAAATAGTATTTAAGAAACTAAGATCTTGATGCTATGCATGCCACTCTCTACTGGTATATCACTGTTTCTAGGCCCTTTCAGTGGACAGAGCTAGAAAATATATGTATTGTTTTAGTCTGCCAAACGGGTGCTGATGAAAAGTACCAGAAATCTGTTGTCTTTTATAAAAGGTATTTATTTGGAGTAAAAGCTTACAGTTAAAAGGTTGTAAAAAGTCCAAGTCAAGGTTTATTTCTCACCAAAGTCCATTGTCACGTGTTGAAGCAAGATGGTCAACCATCTCAGACTGGTCTCTGCCTTCCCCTCTTGGCATCCTCTTCCTCTTCAGTCTCCTTGGGCCCAGCCTCTTGAGGTGTCAAGCTTAAGTGATGCCCTCTCTCTCCTGGCATAGGGCTTGTGTCTTGAGGCTTCCTATATCTGTCTTGGCTCTCTTCTCAAGGTCAGTTGTAAGCTATCAGGCAAAATGTTCCATCTCTCCCCTGGGCTTTAGCTGTTTGAGCCTTCTTCTGTCTGTCACATGGCCAGATAAAAAATGACAGAGTTCTCTTCTCCTGTGTGTCTGTGACTGTCCATTTATATCAGACCCAGCAAGAGAGCAGAGACCCAATCTGAGTTATGCATCACTGATGTAGCCTAATCAAAACCCCTAAATCGATCTTACCAAAAATTTTTAATCAAAGGTCCCACACCTGAATTTAATACAATAAAGGGCTATCACATCCAGAGGAATAGATTAGTTTACAAACATAATCTTTCTTTTTGGGATTCATAAATATTCTCAAACAGCCACATGTATGTACCTATTATTATTTTTGTATCTGTCTGTATATTAATGAAAAACAAAACAAAATGTGCATTTATACTATCTCTGTCTCTAATCCTGCACCACATAGTTTATTCCAGCCTTCTCCACTTGCTTTTTTTTTTTTTTTTTTACATTTCCCCTAGACTTTCAGAAAACAATTTCATTATCCACAAGGTATTTGATTATTTGTTCAAATAATCATTTGAAGTAATTTCAGAATTGCTAACCTGGACCCACTGAGAGTCAAATTTACAAACTGGAGTATAGTATTTATAAACAATGTAAATAGATTTTTTTACAAAGATGGCAAGCAATATAATGGGAAACATAGTATTTTCAACAATGAGTGCTGGAACATTTGAATAGTCAGATGGGGAGAAAAGAATACTATCTCTTACCTTACAACCTATAGAATAATTTACATGAAATGGAAATAAATCTAAATAGATGAGCTAAAAGTATAAAACTTCTAGGAGAAAATATAGGAGAAAAATCTTGGTGACATTGGGTTAGGCAAAGATTTGTTAGTACATAAATAATAGGAAACATAAGATAAAGCATTGATAAATTGGACTTCTTAAAGATTATAATTTTTTTCCTTTTGAAGGACACAGTTTTAAAAATGAAGAGAAAATCTCCAGACTAGGAGAAATATGTAATATATCATTTATTTTTAACAGGACTTGCACTCAGAATATATAAAAATCTCATGCAACTCTATTTAAGAAAAACAGCTCATTTTTTAAAAAGAGGAAGTGTTTTGCATACACACTTTATCAAAGATATATATATATATATATATATATATATATATATATATATAGTAAGCCATTATAAGACATATGCTCAACATCCTTAGTCATTAGGGAAATTCAAATGAATCTTATAGTAGTTAGAAAGTTAAAAGTGAAAGATTGATATTAGCAAGTGTTAGCAAAGATTGTAGTAACTGGAGTTCTCAAATATTGCTTGTTGGAATGGAAAATGGAATGATCGTTTTTTAATACAGTTAACAATTCTTTATAAAGTTGAATATACATTTAATCCAGTGATCTCTCTCCTAGTTATTTACCCAAAGAAATGAAAGCATAAGGGCATACAAAACTTGTACTTGAAAGTTTAAAGCAACTTTACTCATTTAGCCTCAAACTGGAGACAATTCAAATGCCCCCCCAAAATGGTAAATGGACAAACTCTGGTATATCCATACAATAAACTATTAATCAATAATAATAATAATAACAATTATAATGATAAAAAACTACTGATATACATAGATGGATCTCAAAAGCATTATACGAATTCTAAGAAGCCATACTGTAGAAAGGATTTATTTGAATATTTTAAATGGGCAAAAGTACAAAGACAGGAAACGCATCAGTTGTTGCTAGGGGTTGAAGTTGAGGACATGAGGGAAATGTTAAAGGTAGTAGGAATGTTCTATTTGATTGAAGTGATTGTACACATCTGTGTTATACAGTACTTGTCAAAACTAATCGTACTGTCTATTTAAATTTTGTAAAGCTTATTGTATGTAAATTATTTCTGAAGATATAGTACTTTAATATCTTTAAATATCAGTATTAGTAACAATTATAATATTAGCTAAATCTTATTAATTAGTTAGTAGGTATCAGGCATTGAGGTGCAGTAGTTTTTCCACTACATAATGTCAAGTACATTTCTAATGACTATATAGCAATACTCTGAGTGCATGCTCTCTCATACATTTACCCAATTACTTGAAAATAAGCATGCATGTTCACTAATGTGCTTGCATCTATATCTTTGTACATTAATCATATTATTTCCTTCTTATAATTCCTAAGAAGTATAATTTCTGGATAAAAAGGTAATGCTGTTTTTAAGAAATTTATTTTATACCTAATTGCCAACCCAAATGTTTGTGACATTTTTCATTTCAATCTACCCTCAAAAATTTATTTTTATTATATTTTTGAGTTGTTATGATGACATGCATACCTGTTTTGTAAGTTCATAATTTTTACTATACATTTATTAATTATGTATGTTTATGTATGAGTATTTCAATAATTTTTAAATGAAAAAATACATTTTTATTAGGTTACATTATGAATAAACTATAGTCTTTTTATTGTTTTATATTTTCTTCCACTGTACATTTCTGATATTTTTTCCCCCCCCGGCACTAAGCCCCTGCCCTAAACTCATGACCATGTTGATTGAAGACAGCAATGTCTAGTTCATCTATTTTCATAATGTTCAGAGGGATTTTCTTTACTCAGCTCTCACATTATCTAAGACTCAAATATGTTCATCAGAGCAATACAAAGAGAGATACTGGATATAAATTTTACTAGTTTTCCTGTACCTGGGGGAACAGGGCAGGGAAAACCGAGTAGAAAAGCAAAGCCATTATAATGTTTTTATTGTGATTTTGCTAAGTATCTTATTTCAAGTTGCTGGACAGCTGATTGGTGGTTGAGGTAGATTGAGTGCATTAATGGCCTTGACACTTCCCCCTCCCTATATGACTTTGGCCATCTAACTTTGTTGTACTCTCCCAGTCTGCCAGATATTAACCAGCCTAATCCAGGCAGTGTCATTGAAAAGGGTTTGTGAGATTGAGCATACACCCTCTTGCGCTCCTCCATTAAAATGAGAAAATACCTGAGCTATCCTGCTGGAGAATGAGAGTCAAGAGACCCTGTTTGCCCCCTTCTCTATTGCCCAGTCTACAGTCAGCTGACTGCCTAATATGTGAAGGTCTCCAGACATGATGAACTACTGAACAAGTCCAGCCTAAATACTTGAACTGCAAAATAAATGCCTACTGTTTTATGTCTGATTTTTTGAGGTGTCTATTTGCCCTGCATTATTGTAGCAAGAGAAAACTTCTATAAGTAGGCATCAGCTTGGACCAATGCTCCTACATATTTCTCTTGGCTACAAAAAGCCAGTCTCTAAATATCTTTTCTCTTTTGCATGATATCACTCTTTCTTGTATTATCTACTAATTTGACATTGTAGATGCTTTTGCTTATTTATTTGATGATTTTTAGAAGTTGTGAACTCTGCATTTGCCCTACCATGTTAAACAAGAAGCCCCACCATTATTTCTTAAGGAGATATGACTTCTGTATTTCTTTGTATATGAAAAGAATCATAAAACATATCTAAAAGACCTCTCAAATTTGAAGCAAGATCTATTCAGCAAATTGTATACCTTGTGTAATTAAAATCTTTAGTTTTCAAGGAAAAGACTTCATACCAGGAATCTATTTAAATATATATTTTTAAAACCTTCCAAAAATTATTTATATGACAGAAGGGTAAGTGAATAAGTAATATGTCAGCCAATCTCTTAACATATGCTTGGATTTAAATCAAGAAAAAAAATAAAAATGTACTTAGTTTGAAAAGCTGTTCAGCATATACTTTTTGCATTAAATAATTCTCATAAGATTTTTTAGGCATAGTTCATTTTAACAAATATTGTTATGGTGGTTTAGAAGGTCCCTCTTACAAGATTTAGCTCTGTTTTTCATGTCATGGTCTAATGACATTATTAAAGAAATTTACAATGTTTCCACTGCCCTACCACATGACTCCCACCTCTGGATTGCTACCTGTGTAAACCCCAAAGACAATGCTCTGTCAAATAACATTTGATTAAGTGGAATGACCATCTATCATCAGAGCACAGTGATTAAAATGTCCTCTGTTATCAACACAATCATCCATTAGTTAAAGGCAGAATCCATTTCAGCAGTGAGAAAAAAAAATCAACAAAATGTGGTACTACACATTTGATTAATCAGCTTCTAATTACCTGAGACTCACACAGCATTTCAGAAAGGCAGATACAAACTTAGTTGGAAAGTATGTAAAGATAAACCAAGAAAGAATGGATGACATTTGATGTCATTGAATGGTCATAGTGGCATTTAAATTCTTCCCAAGATATCAATGAGGTACTGTCAACCTTTCCTTCACATTTTACATTTGTTTTGTACATGTGTTTCAACCAAGGTAAAACAGGTTCTCTTTTGTTTGGAGATGAACTGTTTAGAATACTAAAAAGAAGATTAATTTTAGCATTAGCGGTTATAAACCACCAGGACTTTAACAATATGTGACTACACAGCCGAAGATTTCTGAGAAGACAGGTGAAGCTATTATTCTGTTCTGAGAACGGCTGGATAAATTGAAAAAGAGGTGTTGATACACTTCAGTAAAGCATTCTTTGCTTCAGCAGCTTCCTTTAGTCTTTCCCTAGGACCAAAGAAGAAACCAAGGTATATTTCATCTAAATATGACAACAGATTGATTTCTTGTGAATATTAACTTAGGTAGGCTTTATTAAAAATTTTTCAGAAAAACTCAATTTAAAAATACCTACTTATTGGGGCCGGCTGTAGCCCAGTGGATAGGGCACCACTACACCACATGGGAGGCCTCGGGTTCAGTTCCTGGGGACCTCTCCAGGCGGGCAGACCACCTTGAGGGGGCAAGCTGCTGTGGACAGGGCAAAAAAGCTGCCACCCGCAGGGCAAAGCCGCCACAGGCAGGGCAAGTTGCTCACAAACGGAGCTGAGCTGCCTGCGAAAAACGGAGCCAAGCCGCCACGAAAAATGGAGCTGAGCCACCCGTGAAACGGAACAAAAGTCTCTCACGGGTGGGGCAGGCCACCTACGCAGAGGGCCGACTTGGCACGTAGCCGCAACGGGGCAGGGAGACAAAAAAGCAGACATAGAAGAGCACAAAAATGAACACACAGCAAGAGCAAGCAAAAAGGGGGGGATATGTAACCAAAAAAAAAAAAATACCTACTTATTATTCTATATTATTATTTTTGGAAAGCAATGTTAACCAAAAAATTTATGTAAAAATGGTGTGATTTTGAATTCATAATATAAATTCTAAGGCTATATATTCCTAATGAAAAGCTGAATATGTTGCCTACAGAAGAAAATTGGATGCCTTATACATGATATGATCTGGCAATAACTTACACTTACAATGTTGTCTCTTTTTCCTGCCATGCATCGAATGCTCTAGAGACTAAGTTGAGACTAATATTGTTTTTCAAATACACCTGCACTTTCCTAGCTAACTGCTTTGTTCATGCTGTTCCTCTTGCCTGGAACTCCTTCCACCTACATCTATGTTCACAGAAAATCCATTGCTGATGTTCCCATATCACTTCTTCCAGGCAGCCTTTCCTCATCCATTTGAAATCACACTATCAGTTACTTCATTGTCTCCCTCAGTTTCTCCTGTTGATTCCCTAAGTATTTCTGCCCTATATTTGGTTAGCATTTCGGAGAAACTCATGTTTGTCAGGGAGCTCCCTTAAATGTGTTTCACAAATTAGCAAGCATTCTACCCTCTCCTTTATTTTCTTGGAAGCTCAAACTACAAAATCTGACATACTTATACTAAAAAGAAGTGGATGCATTTTATTCCTATAGAATTGTAGCAATTTCCACTTTATGGGGTAAAGGAAGAAGTAAGTAAAGTATAAGTTTCATGTTAATCATTTAGTGAAAATAAATGTCCTACAATGCTGGAGACATCTTTGTCCTGGAGAGATAGGTCAAGAGGTTGCCTGTGAAAATTCACACAATAGCAGCCTTCAAGCAGGGTATTTAACTTGACTCTAGGATCTTGGGGCTGAGAGTTCCAGGGTCAAATATCAATCTGTGACTTTCTTGTCAGAACAGTTTCTGTGACATTTTAATAGAATTGAACATTTGATTCAAAGAGAAAGATTTTTTTTTTTCTGTTTCTGTAATGCAATAGTGGCATTAGCGAATTATTAAAATGGCAGAAGGTGTGTGGCAAGTTTGAAAAAACCACACCTTCCAAAAAAACAGTATTTTGGAGCTTAGGGAAGACATCTTCTACTAAATTAGGACAATTTCCACAGTTTAACTTATATTATAGTTAGCTGTGTCCCTGTTTATCTTCCTAAATAAACTTTAAGCAACTTGATTAAATTCATTTGTTTTTTTTTATGCAGCTCAACACATAGCATAGTGTATCACATGTGCCAGACACTTAAAAGGGTATGAGTTGAATGTTTTCATAGGATTAGTTTGCTGTTTTGAAAAACTTGACTGATGAATTCACCAGACCAAATATCTACATAGCTTAGATGGTTGATTTTAACTGTGGGTTGGGTTAAAATAAAATTTTGAGCAAAATTTAGATAGCTATCAGAGATTTATTGAATCAATTCAATAATTGGGAAGATTCCAATCACCATGAGGTAGAGAGGAGTTCTGCTGAATAAAAAGAGCAACAGGATTTTATAGACAGAACAGGGGAGCACATTGGGAGGAAATTTTCAATGGTTAATGCAGACTACCTTTGTTAATAAGGTTAGTATAGGGAGTTACTTAGCAAAGAGGGAGGGGGTTGGCATAAGACTAGGAAGCTGGTGATAGAATAAAACAGATTTAAATTGTGTTTTCTGGGCAAGCCAGGCATTTACAAGAATAGAAAATTACTTAGATTTTCATTTTGCTGACATGGGGCTTAGCACTGGTGCCTCCGTGTTGGGCCTCCTAGATTTTATTTATCAGTTGGAAGACTTAGTTTTATTCTTGTCAGTAGTTGCTGGGATTGAATCATGACTGCTATAAAAGGCATGTTCAAATCCCAATCCCTCATCCTGTGGGTGTGAGCCCATTTGTAAATAGGACTTTGAAAATATTATTAATTATGGTGGGCTCAAACTGAGTGAGGGTGAGCCTTAATTTGATATGGTTGAAGTCCTTATAAGCAAAGGAAATTGAATAGAGAAGGAAAAGCCACAGGGAGCCACCAGAAGCTGGAATTCAATGGAATCTCAAAGAGAAAGGAGAAGACATAGCCATGTGCATTGCATGTGATGGAAAAGGCCAAGAAACCCCAAATATTGCCAGCCAGCCAGAAGATGCCAAATCCAGGAGGAAACAAACTTTCTAGACTCTGAAACCAAGAACCAATAAATTCCTTTTGTTAAACCAACCTGTTGTATGGTATCTGTTTTAGCAGTTATGAAACTAAAACAATATCTTTTTTACCGAATAGTCTGAATTAACCAGAAATATTGACATGACATTGTACAATTGTGACCAAAGGACAAAAAAATTTAAATTAACTACATTGGGTTTTTAGAATTTTATCACAAGAATGCAAGGCCTATGTAGCAGGTCCTCTTATTCATAAGGTAATTTTCCTGAGTTGTGGCACATTTGACTGAGTCCTTTACCAAGACCTGATTCTTCCATGGTTATCCTGACCTATTCAACATGAAATAGCCATCATAACTTTAATTTATGTTTTTAATATTCACCATAATACCAGTTAGTGATTTTTACTTGATAAGTACTTGTCAATATACTGATATTCAGCTTTATCCTAACTAGGAAAATCAAAAACAAAAACAAAAAAACATCTCTTGATATTCCCATCTGTCTATTCTTGAGTTTAACTTCAGCAGAAGTTTATAAAGACAGAGGTACTGTCACAGTTTGAATTTAGCGAATCAAAAAAAAAAGATTGTTTTGAACTAATCCATTCCTGTGGGTGTGAGACCCTATGATTGCATTAGATTCAATTAAGGGACCTTAATTAGCTCCCTTGATTAGATTGCTTTTGACTGGACTACATCAGTGAGCATGACACAGGTTGGGTCTCTGCCCTCTTACTGGAGCCTTATATAAATAAAGGCACACAGAGAAAGGAAGCTGCCATTTTGATCCTGCCATGTGAGAGAGGACTCGAGGATGACTAGCAGCTGAAGCTGAGGTACAAAGCCCACACAAGGTTGGGCCCATAGAGCAGCTCAGGCTGAAGAGATGAGCTGTATGCCTAATCCTCCACAGCTGGGTTTAGGGAGAAAGTGGCTCAGTCAAGGCTGAGAGAGGAGGCCTGGAAAAAAAACAAGCCTTATGCTGAGTTGCTAGAGATGGTGGGCCTTGACAGGAAGGCCAGGACCTCAGCAGAGATCTTGCCTCACCACATGGCAGGAGGCCAAGATCACCAGTCGCTGACTTCTGTGAGAAAGCATCTCTGATGGTGCCTTGATTTGGATGTTTTCACAGACTTGGAACTGTAAGATTTTACCCCTAATAAATTTCCCATTATTAAAGCCAACCCATTTCTGGTACTTTGCATTCTCAGCCTTTGAAAAACTAAGACAGGTACATTAAAGACATTGAGTACTAATGTAACTGAACATGTATAACATATACCAGAAAACCATAGAAATGAATATAATATTATAACCCAATAAGGATTATGAAAGAGAGACATATGATACTATGGCAATATATTATAAAACATATTAACAGAGAAATCAGGAGCTTTTCCTTGAGGTTGTAATATATGTAAAATGCAGTGTGAGATCTTGTTGAAGGAAAGCTAAATCCTCATGTAGGGAAGAAGGTTGTCACATCAAAGAACTGAATGGTTTATATATGTTTAATGCATAGAAAGAGGGAAAATCCTATGAGCTGTAGCTGGAGAAGTAGGTAGAAGTCAAGCTATGCAAGGCTCTTTAATTTAAGAGCTAGAAGGAAAAAAAAGATATATTTTAAGCTATAGTATAATACAATTAAATTTGTGTTTTGAAAATACTACTTAAACTGCAGGGCAAAGGACTGATTATAGAAGGATGAAAATTCATACACTTGAAGTAGTTTGGGCTAAGGTGATAGCAGTAGAGTTGATTAAAAATAGAGTCAAAATATATTTAATATGAAAAGCTAGAGGGCTGAGTGACAGACTGAATATACAAACAAGGAGGAGAAAGAAATATCAAGACGCTCTTACATCCTTGGCTTGTCTAAATATTAACACTAAAATCTGGAAGAATATAAGCTTATGCAGTGATGTAGGGAGGTTCCAAATGAGCCCCAATGTTCCTTATCATGTGGTAGTCATGTGTCATCCCAAAACTGAGCCATGACTGATCTGGGTAAACAATAGAATACTGTGGAAATGGCATTGTAGCATCCTTCGTGGTCTCTTGAGTTGTTTGCTGTGATGGAAGCCATCCGTATTGTCCTGAGGACACTCAAGCAGTTCTCAAGATACACCCATGTGGAGAGGAGCTAGGCCTCCTGCTACTGCCAGTACTGATTTATCAGTTACATGAGTAGAATAATTTAGAAGTCTATCTTCCAGCCAGTCAAGTCTTTAAATGTCTGCAGTCATGGACAACATCCGACTAAGTCTCATGAGAAAACTCAAGGCCTAATCAAGCCACTTCCACATTCCTGACAAGAGAAACTTTGAGAGATAGCAAGTATTTATTTTGTATTAAGCCATCACATCAAGTTCTGATATAATTTGTTACTCAACAGAAGATTACTAACACACTCAGGTC
>PVKH010003115.1:0-25570 GCA_004027955.1 Chaetophractus vellerosus | reverse complement strand
AAAAACATTGATTAATTCAGCAGGATTCAAGGAGCAGGTAGTTCGATTTTGGACTTGGTGAGTTTTCAGTACCTGTGAAACTGTTGCGTGACTATGTTAAGTAGAGGGGCAGTAGTCAATTCATAAGATATGGTCCTTCTGCTTGGAAGGCCAGCAAACACATTGTCCATTTGAATGCAGTCACTCTACCTTTGGTAAAACTATAGTTCGAAATATTTTGTTCTGATGCTAATGTATACAATGAAAGGAAACGTGATAACATTTTGTTTGAATTTCAATCCAGTGAAAAGCTTGTCTTTGCTGATTCATTTTTTCCCACCATTTTTATCTTTAATTATGGGACTTGTGTATCTTTATATATATATACCTACAGGAAAATTGGAGATAAATTTATTATGCAATCATAATCAAGTTATTTTAAATGCCTAGTAAACTATAATTTTTGCTCCCTTTAAACAATTTGTATTTTCCTATTTTTAGAATCTGCCTAAATTTTTAAGTCAGCTCTGAATAAACCATATACATCTTCATTATATTAAAATGGTATAACAGAGAACAGGACAATATAAACATTGGCATTCATTCTTCTATAAATCAATTTAATTCATCTCTTTTTCCCCTTTTATAATTGAGCAGGAAGTATTCCATAGAAAATAGCTCAATATTGGTAGCAAAAAAGTAAAATTAAATTTCATTTAAAAAATGACAAGTAAGTGATCTGGCATTAAAAAAAGCCAGGTATGGTTTTGTAAAGACTATGTAAAAATTCAGATGTATTTTGAGGTTATAACTTGTAACCCGTGATTGCCATGCAAATTCACTTCACTGGGCTGAACAATAGACACAAATTGGATTTTAAACTCTGAAGTGACAAAATCAAATTAGGGTTTTGTAAATGAAACACCAAAGTGAACACTGAATTCTTTTAAGATAAAAGAACAACAGAATTGAAATTAAGTGATAGAAACTGGGGGAAAATACTGCTGCATTTGCATTAAATATTGGTTTTAGAACAATAAATTGATTACTTTCTGGCACTCCAGTTAGCTGCTAAAGTGTTTTGTTTTATGTTCTCCTGGTATTTGTTAGACAACCTATAGTCTAGAGCACATCTTTTGAAAACAGTTTTCCAGAGTACACATCAGGCTCCATACAATCCATCTGTCCATCCAAAAATATCAAGAGCTTATAATTGGCTGGCACTAGCCTGCTTGGCCTGTGTCTAGCGCACTAGAAGCTGGGACCCTAGACTGCTAAATCACACCTGTGGTCTGCTACAGGGCATTAGAAGAGTTTCTTCAAAAGAAATTTTTTTTCCTGATGGGTTTTGCTCTTTGAGAAGCTCATTGGGAAGCACATATTAAAATTCACTTTTGTGGCTAGTTTTGGATTACAAAAACAGTATGCATTCATTATAATAAAATTTACAAAAATTCAGAAACAATGCGATCAAGAAAACGACACCCATAGCCAACATATAGGAGAAAATCACTCTTAGCATTTTCATATATCTATCTCTCAGGTTTTTTCTATGAATATAAATATAAATACATACACATGCATTTTATGCATAATTGGTATCACCCTGCAACTAGTTTTGCTTTTAAATTTGTCTTATGCCAGATATTTTTAAAAAGTAAAGTTTAATAACTACACAATATTCTATCAAAGGGATAAACCAACACTAATGCTTTTTTACTGTTGGTTACTTGTAGTTTTTTCCTGCTACTGGTCTCTCCATAAGTATGATTACAACAGTTACTTATGGTATATGCAGATATGATAATTGCTATAGGAATTTTATCTTTTACTTTTCAGTAGAAATTAAAAGTAAGCAAACATAGACTGTAAAACAAACAAACATATAAGCAGAAATAGCTGAATGAATGGAAACTGGAACCTTTATAGCAAAACTTAGGGCCAATTATGCCAGTTATGGCAATAAACTTAATTGGAATGTATTCTCCCATGAAAAGATAATAGCTTTTATTTTGGTTTAAAAATCCTATTATATGCTGTTAATGTTGATAAGAACCTAAAACAAGTAATGCAGAAATGAAAAAATAAAACAGATAAATATGTAAGTTTGGGCTGTTACCAAATAAAATGGAAAGAGGGTTGAAAAATTGAAATTAGATGGTGTGGAGTTTCCCCTTTCTACACTCTAGCTAAAGCTGGGTATTATAATAATTTTTTAAAAATCCTTCCAATTGATAGCCAAAAACGGTAATTTTATTACATTAATTACATAGTTGTCATTGTTAGTAAAATTGAGCTCTTTTTCATGTTTTGTTAAGACTTTTCTTTGATGATTAGCTTTCCATTTCTTTCCATACTTTCATATTAAGGTAAATCATTGGAAAGAATTTTAAAACACCTTATGTAATTATATTGCTAATCAATTATCATATACACTACAATTTTGTCCTTAATTTGTCTTATAAATTTTTGTTCATAGAGGTCTCTATTAACACATAGATTTTTAGTGTTTATGTTCAAACATACCAGTTTTGCCCGATGTTTTTTTTTTTCTTTTCTTTTCTCCATAAAATAGCCTGAGATAAGTATTCACCTACATTTTTCTTGAATTAATCTTCATGGGTATTTTAATGGGGAGTTGGGATGAGACTCAAGCTCTTTGGCAACTAAGTGGTCTAAATGACCATTTCCTTATAAAGGCAGACTTGGCCAGGGGGAGCTTGTGGCAAATCTTCCCACAGCCGTCCTCCAACTGCTTAGCAGCAAAGATATTTATGTCACTGCGAGTCTCTACACCTGTGGTCAGTGATTTCATGCTGCTCATGGCTCATTTCATGCCGAGTAGCAGGAAAGGCTGCTGTGCCGCTTTCCCAGGCTGAACATGAACTCATCTTTGTGTGAGCTGCCCCACACTCTCCTTGAATTGCAGCAGGAGGGCAGCAAACATGCAGCAGAGCCCTGCATGGAGTTTTCCTTTAGGCTGTTTTGTGGATGCCTTTGACTTGCTGCATGTTAAAATGGTAGAGTTGAAAGAATAAAATCCCCATGAGATAATGCATTTTGGCCCACTTTGTAAACTGGGAGGCCCTATATAAAAGCTATTCCTGTTGATATTATTGTCAGAAATAAAGGGATCTATTAGACTCTTTGATGACATATGGTCATATATGTCATTGCTTTTCATGACTCATGGATAAAAAATCCTGTCCTCTTGCTAAGCGTATAGTGCTGGTTTTGTTAAATTTAGACGTAGGACAAGGTGATTTTGCCTATGCATATTACAAGAACTTGAACTAATTATATAATGTGAATTCTGCTTCTAGATGCACAGGCTAAAACAGAGCCAATTTTGGTTAAGAAGTTGAATTTCATCGAAGCTTAATGTGGTATCTCTTAGTACGGCGATTATATTAAATTGAGAAATCCAGGTTAAAAGAATTGTCTGCTGGACTTTGATGATGGTTTTTTAAAAAATGATGAGAGCCCCACTTTGGGGCAGCTGATGCAAGGCTGGCCAGGACCCTGAGAACATGTTTTAAAAGGACCCTATGCTGGCAAGAAACATAGAGATGACTTCATGGGACTTCTCAGGCTGGAATTTCTTTGCTTCTATTTCCAATTATTTTTGCTGTTTTTTTGACAGTGTTTTTTATTTATTTTTTATCTAAACAAAAATAATTGTCAACTTCTGGAAGTTATACTTTAATCCTACTGCTACCAGGGAACCACCTTGCATCACCCCCACTTTCAGCATCTGCTGATGCTCTTCCCGAGACTTTCCTAAACCTAGAGTCTAAAACTGGGTGTGCACCTATCCCTGGGTATATAGTTTCTAAGGTGATGAGGACACCATGAGTAATTGAGTATCCACGTCCAAATTCTCAATCTCTTTACGTAGTTTTTCAGACTTGATCTACCTAAAACTTGTCCTTTCTGTAACCCCTTTTTATAATCACGATTCTCCCACCATACAAAAAGGAAAAACAAACAATGAAACAAAACACAAAAGCCCACCTTGCACCCATCTTTAGTCTTAGCGCATCCTCCAGGGTGTGAAAAATCTTCCTGGTTCCAAATATTAGTGTGGGCAAAGTGAATGATTCTACCGACTGGCTAATCAATCTTTTTGCAAGTCAGGTGGTTTTCAATTCTTTGCTTTCAACAAAATTGAAGGAGCAGGTAAAAAATTATTAGAAATAGTTCTTAATTTAAATGATCAGGGAAGTGGATGTGGCTCAAGAGATTGGGCTCCCATCTACCATATAAGAGGTTCAAGGTTCGATTCCCAGGGCCTCCTGGTGAAGGCAAGCTGGCCCACAGGGAGTGCTGGCCCACAGTGAGAGCTGGCACAGCAAGATGACACAGCAAAAAGAGACACAGAAGAGAGACCATTAGAGATGCAGCAGACCAGGGAGCTGAGGTGGTGCAAGAGACTGAGCACCTCTATCCCACTCTGGAAGGTCCCAGGATCAGTTCCTGGTGCTGACTAAAGAGAAGACAAGCAGACACAGAAGAACACACAGAGAGCAGACAGCAAGCATGGGAGTGGGGGTGGGGATAATAAATAAATCTTTAAATGATCAATCATCATGTGATTTTGGACTTATAATCAAGGAGGAAATCAAAGAACTGAGGAAAATAACTGTAATAAAACTCCTTCCATTCATCCACCTTTTAATGTGAACATGTTTTCTCAGCAGTAAAGACAGAGAGACAAAAATATGAATAAAATTGGTACTGAATCCTGTAAACTTCCAGTGCTATATCAACTTTGCCCAGGTGTGTGAACTAATTGTAACAAGAAAAAAAGAAAACCTCATCACCCCATTAAAAGAAGCCTTTAACTTTACTTTATACAAAGTGCTATATTTATGTTGTCTTGGTCAAATATGAATTGATATTAATTGTAATGATAATCCAATGTGGAAGATATTATTTTCGTGTGTGTGTGTGTATGAATTTAAAAGTTTATTCTATGGGACTGTTATTATTATTAAGATTTAAATTTGTGTACTGTTTGTTTTGGTAAAAAATTGTAATGTTGTGATTACCAAATTATTTTCAAGTAAAATAAGTATAATACTGGGTTTAAATTATTTTACTTTTGGGAAGGGAAATGGAAAGATGAGTTGGAGTAGAAAAATAAATGATGTAGAATTTCCAAATTGTTAAATTTCTGCAGATTATACAAAGGAAGGTGTCTGGCTGGTCATTTAGACTTTTTGTGCTTTTATTTTTTCATGTTTACTATGAAGAGTTAGGTAGAATCCACTTATTATTTTGGCTGCTGAACTTTTTTTTTTTTTCCAGATGGAATCTTAGGGTAGAGACCAAAGCCAGCTGTGGCCCCATCCTGGCCTATTCCCTTAGGGCAATGCTGGGAAGGACCCCTGAGGAATTTAATTGGGAAACTAACTTGGAGACTGGGGTCTCAACAAAAGTCTTTCCAACTCAACAATTAGACAATATTTCTGAAATTAAGATGTATGACTAAGAAGAAATCAACATTTCTAACCTTCAACCTCATGTGGTGATATAGGCTTAACTTAGAGCTTTGTTGACATATTAATCCATAGTGTGAACAATTCTTTTTGTAGAATGCGGGTAGACAGTTTGCTTTCTACATTTGCTGTTACAAATGTGCTACATGTTGACCATATTGGAGTCTTCTCTATAAGTCCAGGAACAAAGGGCTTCCTAATGGTTAAGCCTTATTGGATTTGCCAATGATTACTTTCTTTCTGGGAAATAGAAAATTTGATGGAACTGATTTTGTTTGTTTAAAACATTTACAATAATATGGACTACTCCAAAAGTTACTTTTAATATTTTAACTTTAAACCAGGGGTTCTTAATCAGGGGTCTGTGAGCTTGAATTGAATTTCAAGAAAACATTATTCTTGTGGGGATGTGTTGGTGCGAGTGTGATATAGTTATTAAATAATACATAGTATAGTGTGGACTTAGTAAGGGGTCAGTGGTTTTCCCCTGACTGGCAAAAGATTCTGTGGAACAAAAGAGGTTAAGAAGCCCTGCCCTAAACTGATTGCTGTTCTGTCTCTGGCACACATTAGGACAAGACCACACACCACGTGGACAATATTTTTAACTGGAGATTTATGTTTTAGAGACTGAATGGTAATTAAGTACTCTGAGACCTGAGACCTCCTGTTATTATTATTATTTTTTAATATTTAAGGACAATAGCACCTGTTTCAAGGGATTCACATAATTCCCAATTCTATGCTGCTTTCACAACCAGGAAAGTTGGAGAGAGAGAAGAGGAAATCTGATAGGAAAGGGAAAACAGGATTGTCTTTACTGAATTTCCTGGTTTGTTTCTCAAGTATTCTAAGCTTGTGCACCATTTAAAATACCAGCCTCATAAATTGACATTAGGTACAACATGAAGACAATCCATGTTGAGAAGTTGAGAAATGAATTTATTAATCAATTTCCACAGAAAGCTTCCCGGGAGAATTATTTTAGGTTAGGATTTGTGGTTAGGGTGGGTATCAAGATCAAATGATCAAAGTAAAAAATTAGGAGGTTGATCTTAGAGTTCATTCAGATCACCTGATTAGATAAACCATCTGCAGGTTGAAGGCTTGATGAAGAAATGCAAAGCTAATGTGATAGTTCTGAAATTTTGTAACCCAGTTGAAACGTAAAGCCCATGAGCAGTTTTTGAATTATCACTACCCTGAAGAGAACATTCAAGAGGGGCTATTCAGGAGCTAACCTTTCCCAAAGTACCGTGTGCTGATCATGGAGGAGTGCTTTAAGCAATGCATAGGCAGTTCAGTTTCCATCACTAAGAATCTTATCTTCTGGAGAGATCAGACTGGCAATAGAGTTAAATGCAATGACTTACTTCTTCAGAGCACAATGATGGAGCACATTTGTTGCACTTTAGTGAAATACAACATGTCAAAATGTGCGGTGAAATCTTTTCAATTTTTTCCAGAACAGATCCTTATATCAGCTTTGTTTCTTAAAATAATGACTTGGTTAGACAACGTTTACAATACAGTCTAGCAATATAGCTATATTTTGCCTTTAAAGACAAGTTAATGGAGAAATGTGTCAATTTGATTAATGTTGGCAGGTTTTAAAACCTCTAGAATATACACTTATTGTAACCAAGAATTTCTATTTAGGCTACACACACACACCAGAGAGAATGCAATGTGGAAACTGGAACAATTGGTAAAGGTATTAGGTACAATATAGTATCTGGATGAATTGAAGATGGCAGAATACCTGTTTGGTATTTTCGAGTACCTGGGATGCACTGATGTTTTCTTTTATGCATTATTTGCATAATTTGTAGAGATAGCCTTTCTGTTGTTTGCTAAGCTACTACTACAGTTCAAAGTGCACGACAATGATACCAACTTCTAGCATTTTATACACCAGTAATCCAATAAGTTTGCTAAAAATTACTTTATAATATTGAAGGATACATTTTTAGTCTTCCTCTGATTCTACTTCTTTCTGAGGAAGAAAAGACATTAGATGTGTATAAAATAAGTCTTTGAAGGAAGAAGATATAATGAGTCTAAAGTTAAGAAACAAATCCAAAGATGAAAGAGCTAAAAAAATTATCTAATCCCAAAATGTATTCCAAAAATGAAATACATATGATGAGTGTGTGTTTTATCACCATACATATAAAGCAGGTCCATCCTAAGATTGTTTTTCAACCAAGTTTAAGAAAATTCCTTTTAACATAAAAAGCCATTAGCAGAGTGTTAACACTCTGCCACCTACTGGACAACTTGTCAACTACTAAGAAATGCATGTGGAAACTTAAAATGTGTGTCACAACAACGAGACTTCTAAGAGTCTGTCACAGGGACAAAGCTCTGAGTACACGCAGGGAAACTTTTCCAATTTTTTGACAACAAACTATTTCACATTTATTGGTGAAAGCTTTTTTTCAACCATGACTCATATGCCCAGAATCAATCCTTTGATGTTCAAACAATAACAGCAATAATGACAACAAAAGATTTGCTTCTAGGGCTGTTTTTTTAGTGTCTACTGCTTTATAGTCCATCCCCACATATATATTAACAACTTTATGCGTAGGCACCAGGCCAAAAATGAAGAGGAATCTGGAGAAAGGTTCTAGGAGCTTCTTGTCTACCCCCTCTCCCCCAACTTCTAGGAAAACAAATATGAGATCATCCTTTTGACAAGATATTTCTTGAATGGATGGGACAGAGGACACCATCACCTCTACTGTCAACAAAGGGTAGCTTTAGCTTCGGAGAGCAAGCGTCAAATTCTGTAAGATTTTACTTTATTTTACAAATACAACAAAATAATATTAAATCATTAATAATATGGTGTGTTAAGCCAACCCAAGTATACAGATTTCTTAATTCAATAATTCTGACTGACATAAATCTCTAATAAAGATAATGTGGATTAGGTAAAGGGTCTGCCAGCAGCCAACGAAACAAATAAAGAAAAAAAATAGGACATTACATTTAAATAATACACTGAAATCAAGGGAACTTCAAAGTTAGTAAGGATGTGGAGAGTATATAAACCTCTCTGTTACAAAGAAATAAATTAAAACCCAAGAGGTTAAGTGATGGAGAGCAGTTTGGAACAGAGGAACACTTCTGTCAAATCCTAGCTTTATCATTTACCAGCTCTAAGATCTTGGCCCTTGTTAAGTAACCTCTCAGTTTCAATTTCCTCATCCGTACAAAGTAAATTCATTATCTAATTTATAAAATGGCCATGAAGATGAAATAATATAAAATATTCAGCTCAATGGTTAAGGCATAACAGGTGCTCAATAAATATTATAATCTTACACAAAGTCACAAATGCAGAGCTGGGACTGGAAGCCAGGTGGCCTGATTGTTGGTGAGGTCCCCTTTCCATGGCTGCACTATTTTAGGGTTTCCCATTTATGTCATTTTAAAACTGAGGTTCATTTCCAGTGGTCTGCATATGAATGAGCTTGATCTCAACTAGATCAGGGTCAAGAGCTGATCTTTGTTAATCAATTGATTGGCTCTATTTCATTCAGCCCCATCTTTAGAAAACCACTTCCACGGTGCCTAGGAGTATGGAAATCCACATGGAAATAGAGCAAAGGAGATAAAAGACAGCACAAGTGACCCAAATTATTAAAGATGGCCCCATCAGAATTTATTTCCAGCAAGGGATTGATATTGATCGCCTGTCTTTTCTGGCTGTGAGAATAAGAGAGCTAACCTAGAGGAAAGAGGGACATAAGAGATCTGTAGGGATACTGAGTACAGCAACAATACATTTGGAAGGGCAGAGGTTAAGACCAACTAGTAGGCTTATGTTTACTCTACCTAAAGAATGCATCCCAAAGGGAAGTCACATCGGCAGGGACAGGACAAATGTAGAATTCTCAGGGCAGAGATGGTGGAAGTTCCAATTGCCAGGCCATATATAGTATGATGTATATATCTGCTATTTTATAAAGTATATAAATATCACTAATATTTGAACACATTCTTTATTAGGCACTGTGCTAAAGAGCTTTACTCATTCAATCCTCACAATAATTCTTAGAGGTAGGAACTAATATCCCCATTACATGAATGAGAAAACTGAGGTACAAGAAGGTTAAATTGCTTCCCCTGGGCCATGCTGACAGTAACTGGCAAGGCCAGGACTTGATCTTGCATCACTGACTCCATTGCATCTGTGACTCAACTGCTGCAGGATGATCCTTGCAGTGCTGGCTATGTAAAAACTGACAGGTTACCACGCTCTGTGATTCCAGGGCTGGTGGGAACCTGTGTATAGCGGGTCCCAGATAGATGATAGGGGGTGTAAAACATGCTACTCAGGTGTCAGTCCACTGCAGGGGACTGGAAAACCCTCGGATCCATCAGAACCTTGATATTTAAGGGTAGTTTGATCTGATCACGTGCCAGCAATGCCTGACCCTCCGTGCTCCAGAATGGAGCAAGCACAGTTAACCCAGGGTCCCTTAGGGACTGTGGGTGGGCTAGAGAAAGGCTGGCTCATTACCTTCAAACTGGCTGTGAGGAAGAAATGACAGGCCTGTATATTTCTAGAGCCATTTGAAATAGCTGGGATGGGACTAAGGCTGGCAGCCCAAACTAAATTTTATGGTGGTTTAAACAGCAAAAAGTCACTTTTGGAACAGAATAAATGTGAGTATTTTGAATGCTGTCCTCCTTGGAGTTGTTTTGAAAGAATATACATTTATCAAAGGAGAGACATTGAATTCCAAAGTTGGTAAATCATTTATGGACATATCAAAGGGACACAGATAAAGCACAGCACTGAACATATCATAGGTTTATCTGAAAAACAAAACAAAACAGGTAGTGTTTCAAGTTAACACTTAATCCAAAAACATATCTTTAAAAAAATAGGTCTTGATAAACAAGAACTTGGCAGCAAGGAGACAATATTGTTTGACTCGAAATATGTCCTTTCATATGTACTTTACTTTTTAATTAAAAGTTTAGTTAAAAATACTTTCCATTACATTGTTTTCTTATTGGCTTTAATAAAGCATATATATTTTAATTATAAAGTCTGAACTATGGAGAATGTATTTAAATAAAAGTTAATGTTTTCCTCATTGCATACTTCTCAAATATCACTCTTCAGAAGTAGAAACATTTAACAATTTGAGGTATATCATTTTAGATATTTTTTCTATGCACATAGACCTGTGTGTAGCATGTATAATTTAAAAAATGGGACCTATTTATCTACCTAGATAAATATTCTCTTGCAACTTTCTTTTTCACTTAATATATGATGAACATGCTCCCGTGTCAGTACATATAGACCTGCTTCATTTTTTAAAAAATGGCTGTATGGTATTGCAGAGTATGGATATTTATATAAAACATTTAACTATTACACTATTGATTGGCATTTAAAGATATCCACCTTTGAAGTATTATAAATAATACTGCAAAAAACATTCTGGACCCACGTAAGTTATAGACAGAAAGACCTGCATTTTTGCAGGGCAGATAAGTGGAAATGCTGGGCCAAAGCACACAGCATTTCTAATTTTGACAAGTAATACTAAATTGCTTCTTCTTGATCATAGTGAGGCTAAATGCCTTATAATGACCATGGCCATTTGTTTTATCTTCTATGTCTTCCTGCTTAAAACCTTTCTCCTTTTTAAAAACTGGGTTACTTTTTCCTTTGGCGGTGGGGGGGGGATGCTGATTTATAGGACCTATATATATTTCAGTGTTTAATAACTGAAACTAATGTGAGGGAGATGTGAGTTTAAAATCTTCGCTTCGCCTCTTTCTTGCAGGATGGCTTTAGGCCAATTACTTAAAATCTCCAATCCTCTGACTCTTTATATATGCAAACTGAGGATAATAAGAGTACTCACCTGATGGGTTTTTCTTGAGTCTTAAAAATGGTGCAATGGTTATAAACTTTTCAAATGGTAGGTAGTTCATAGTATGTGCTTAATAAGTGTTATCTATTCTATAGTTGCAAAGACTTTTTTTCATGCTGTTAGCTGATGTAATTTAATTTTCAAAAATTGTCAGTTTACAGAAATTTTACATTTGGATATAGGCAATTCAGTCAAATCTTTCATGCTTTTTAGGGGAGGGAAGCTTTTGGGGTTTCGTACTATGTTTAGAATTTTAGCACCTAGATTATAACAAACATATTCTCTTCTATTTTCTTCCAGTACAATTTAATTTTTACACTTTGAATTTAAATATATAAGAATTTGTTTCTAAGTTTGGTACAAGGTAGGCATCTGTTTTGAAGTTTTGGTCATTTCAACACTGATTTAAAATGTCAATGTTATCATATACTAAATTCCAGTATATATACCAGTCTGTTTCTGTTTCCAGACATTTTATTTTATTCCATTTATCTATTTATCATGGTCTGCATTGGTACCATGATATTTCAGTTACTTCAGCTTCATGGCATGTTTTGAAACTGAGAAGACCTCAACTCCTTTTAATCTCTTGGTTATATTTATTTGTTTACTTATTTATGCCTCTCCTCTGTATTAAAATGCTTCCGTGAAAAGAGGACCTTATCTGTCCTTTTAATTGCTATATCTTAATTACCTAAGACAATGCCCAACTCAGAAAGGCCACTCAATATATGGGATTTAAGTAAATAAACTTAAATTACAGTCTTTTTTACACTTATTTTTTTGTTCCCCAAAACTTTTTAATTGTTCAAAGGACACGAATACAGAAAACAACATAAGACAGATATATTCATAAACACCCTTGTAACCACCACCCTGAATCAAATTTTTAGAAAGAAATAAAGCAATTTTCCTCTCCATGTAATTATTCCACTAGCCACAGTAGTTTTAAAGGCAGTCATATTGGTAGGATCTTTATTTCTTTGCATACCAAGGGTTGGCAAGTTTTATCTATTTCTACTGGTACTATTTATTTAAATGGACTTTTTATTAAATTATTTTATTAGTTTTAGGGAGGAAAAATAGCTACTTTATGGACCTTTCATCTTTACTTAGAAGAATGCCATTTGAAGTAAACAGAGCTTTTCTTCTTTTTTTTTTTTTTTTTTTCTGTATCACTCAGTGGAGATGTTGAAAGGGTACGGACAGGTTTCATGTCTTCCAGTTCTTGATAATTAAAAAAAAATAAAATCATTCTTTTTGATTATATTAACATTAATTGGAATGGAGAAAAATGAAGAAGAAAAACAACACCTTCTTCCTATTCATTCAACTATTTCTGACATAAATTTGGAAATATTAGAAAGTACTGGAAATATTGGAAGGAAAGACATTATTGGAAACATGGTCAGTGAAGAAGGAAAGCCTCTGGAATGCTTCACTCAAAATTCACTTGCATTTTTAGTAGGGCTTTGCTGAAATTCTGATTGACCAGGGAAATTCTGGGGCTGATATAAGGCTAGTTAGTAGGGCCATGAAGAGGTGGAACTGAAAACCCTTTCATTATTGAAGGGAAGGGCTGGGGTGGAAAGCATGTTGGAAGGTTTATCTGTGAGATAGATAGCTTGACTAATAGCCTTGGAAGCACCCTGGAACGCACAAATTCTCAAATGCAAATTCTCAAGCTCTAACTCAATCTGAATCAGAAACTCTGAAGGTGGAGCCCAGCAATCTGTGCTGTAACAAGCCCAGCATGTGATTCTGTTGTGGGCTGAAGTTTGAAAACCACTGCAGGACTGCAAGAAGGAGGGGGTGTGTCCGATAGGATTGGAGGTTAAAAAAATCTGACAAGTAATAAAATCCTTGTCACTATCATCTTCCATGTCATGAGAATAAAAGGGAAGTTGAGAAAATCATTTGAGAAAATATGTATGACTTTTTTATAATTGTTGGGCATGCTAGGCAAATTTCCATACTATCTCTTTCCTACCAAGATTCGCATGCACAATCCAGACCACCCACTGGACAGAGCTCCTTAATTGGATACTGAGTCAAAAATTTTCTGCCCTCCTCCCCCCAGCCCCTAAGACACACCTAATCATTTCCTATGATAGCTGTCCAGCGAAACGAGGCCAATCTGGTTTTTTAGTTTGCTTATTAAGAAGTGCCTTTCACACCCTCATGTGTTACATACCAAGACTTTTTCCCTTTTGTGGTTTAGCGAAATGTTTTATTTGTATTATATTTCAAATCTCTAATTTCACCTATAATATTTCCGCTACTTGAAATAAACCTGCAGGCCCAAATATAAATGCTATGGCTCTCTCTCTTTCTCCCTTTCTTTCCTTAGTGGTGGCGGTGGTTTGCTGGCAAGACATCCGTGTACCCGAACAAAACATTAGGAATATTTCCACTTAATACTTACAGGGGAGCAGAGCAGATCTTTGAAGAAATATTTTGGGTGTTTCAAGCTATTGCATAAATTGGTGCAGCAGATGAGATTCTCAAATATTATCTCCTCCCTCCCCCATACCTCTCAGTGGTGCCCCAGTCTCTTGCATAACTTACAACTTCTCTTTGGAGTTCCAGCCTTGTTACCATCCCTGTCTGGTGGCTGACACATGTGACAATCTCTGTGCTGCAAAATTTGCACCCTAAATCACAGGAATATCTGAAACTTAATGACTGTTAAATCCTTTAAGTTGAAGATATTTATTGTCACAACAGAGTGTATATCCAGTGTATGCTTGTCTCCAAATATATTAGAAGCAGCTATTTAAGACCTAATTTCTGATGAACTTAAAAAACAAGAGATGGAACTCTAAAGAGTGTGCCTATATTAAGAGAAAATAAACCCCTCTGAAAGAAAGGAAAAGGAATTGATTTTCCTTTCTTGTTTGCTCACTATGAGGACTAAAATTACGTTATTTCCTTTCTCTTCAAAAAAGAAATTTCTTTTCTCTAGGATTATGGTGAAAATAAAGCTTTTGACTAAAGCATCAATGTGTTGCCCACTTTTTCGAATAGTCCAATGACAATTAAAGCCATGCTCTACTCTAGATAGATGAAGTTCTCTTCAGGAAATTTAAACCAAAAATAAACAAACAGCACACTGAAAATAAGTATCTGCAATTTAGGAAAATATATATGCCGGTATATACCTGTCACATGATGAGGCCACTTTCATAGATGTGAAAATTATGGGCCTTTCTTCAAATTTGATCTTCCCATTAAACTGATGACCTTCAGCTATTGCATCCTTTATGCACTCCTTTATCTTGCTCTTCATATGATCTGGTCATCTTTACAATTTTCATTCCTACTTGTATTTGTTTGAATGCAACTACTATTGGCTTGAAATTCAATAAATCATTTACAATTTCATCTGATTTCAGCTTATGTGCTGTGCCATATGGGAAATGTCACCTGGAAAGCACATTTGCAGAATGACTGAGGCACACATTTCAGTCAATGAAATTTCTCAGGTTCTTGACATTCCTAGAATTGTGGTGCAAAATCGTGAACGAAAGGCTTGGGATTCACATAGGCTTGTGGTGAAGGATAACCAAAAGAAGTTTTGGGATTCAGATAGAATTTAGTTCAAGCCCCAAATCAAGTCACTAGATAAGTAACTTTAGTTCATGTTCAACTTTCTAAATTGTAGTTTTCTCTGTAAAAGGTTTATAATAATTGTAATAGTAGATACCGGTTATTGACTGTCTGCTGTATGCTTTGTACCATGCTAGGCACTTTTCCTACATTATTTGTAATCCATGAAATAATCCTTTGGGATAGGAGAAACAATTCCTTCATTATATGAAACCGAGGCTAAGAGAGACGAGGACTAGTTAGTAGTATATCCTGTTGGATTCCTGCTATAGCAGCATTGCTTCCTGGTGTGTTGGGTGCAGATCAAATGAGATACTGAATGTGAAAGCACTTCCCGAAGTTTAGGTGTGCTATGATATGGAGGGTGCTATTCTGCGAAAAACATTTAATACTGATAATTTCATTTTGTTTCAGGTGTAAGCTGCTTCCTTGAAAATTCTTTAAAAACTGTAAGGTGAGATAGATACATGGATAGACAGATGAACAGATAGAGTGAGAGGGCAAATGTGGCACCATGTTAAAAGTTGGTAGATCTGGGTACCGGGGTGGGGGGGGCGGGTATATTGGAGTTCTCTGTGTGGGTTTTCTAATATTTTTCCTGTAAGAAATTATTTCAAAATAAAAGAAATAACTATAAGGTTATCTGCAGAGTTGGCTATGTGTACCACCCCTCATTCCCTATCAGTCTTCTTTTTGTTTTTCAAAAGAGCCCAGATTTTTGAACTTTATAAATAAATATAATCCCTTTACCCCCACTGTCTCTAATGTAGTGAAGGGAGCACAGGGTTGACAACTTGATAATTTTTTAAATAACAAATTAAAAAAACAAACATCATCAAACATCACCCACCATTTGATAAAAAGCAGGGATATTTTTGATGCAAAAAAGTAATTCTCTCAACAAGTTGTTTTGAGAACTTTTTAAAAATCTGACAAAATAGATTTTATTGTTTTTTATTTTTATTTTTTGAACAGTTTCAATGTTATTTAAACAAGCATACTAAGAAATCCTAAAAGCAAAATACATACATGATTGTCACTTAAAAACTCAGCAATATCCACTCTGGAGCTCTGCTTAAAAGTATTGTGAAGAAAGAAGAAAAAAAGATGAGGAATACAATAAAAAATCTCCAGCTTGAATACAACGAGTGATGGTAAGACCAGATAAGTTTGCTTTCTCTCCTGACTACATCTATATTTTAAGGTGTCCTTCAGTCTGGATAACTCAAGGACTCACCCAAGTTCTCATTTATCTCCCACATCTATTGCCCATTTGTCACCATGGTACTTATGTCTGGAATCCTAGACCTTTCTTTTATCTAATCTGGGATGGAGTCTGGCCAACTGGGAGATTGTGGATAGTGATAAAGTGAAAAGGAGGAGGAAACTCAGCTTACGTGATTATAGCCTTGGCCCCTCAATGAGGAATTCTTTCTAATTCACACCCCACCATCCAAATCTAAAATTGTCGTACTCACCTTGGGATAGAACTGGAATAGCCACTCCCCACCAACATCTTTTTGAGAGGAAAAAGGAAAGCATCTGTGTGATAGTGGAAAAGTCATATCCCTGTTATTTCCTCAACTGTAAGGTGAAGTAATTGGTTTAGGACCTCTAAGAGCTGCTTTGGTCATCTCTAAGAGTGTTTGCACTGGAGAGAGGAGAGAAGGTAAATGGTTACATTTTGGAACACTGATAAACAATGGAGAGAGAAGGGGAAACATGGTAGGGGAGGTGTTACATTCTTTTGAAAAGGCCTCAAATATACAAGTAGACCATGGCTAAAATAGATGAATATATTTAGGACTTCTCAGTCTAGATGAAGGCTGGAAAGAGACATGTGGACAGAAAGTTGATGTTGGAAGATACTCTTATTGACAAAATCTGATATTATTTGAACTAGGAATTTTATCTTGTATCATTTACAAGGGAATTTATGAGAAATATGAAGAAGAGTTTAAAAGTATTATCTTTGTTACACTAAGAGGTGGCACAGATTGGAAATATGAAAAACAAAAAGGGGCTTTAAAAAATTTATGACAGGAATATCAAAGAAAGTAGGATCTATCCCTCATCTCTCAAGGTTCAACATGCTAAATCGCCAGGATCAGTCTGCTTCAGAATTATGACCTTCCTAAGTTTGTACATGAGATTGTTCATTGTCTTTCTGGCAAGGAAAAATTTAGGAAGGTTTAAATGAATTACATAATGCAATGTTTATGAAACTTTAGGTTTCTGCTGAAGTGATTTAACTGATTTACTTATTTGGAAGTTGTAGCAGTTTGATATTATTTATGAATTTCAAAAAGAGATATTGATTATGTTTGCAAACTGGTCTGTTTCTCTGGGTGTGTTACCCTTTGATTGTGTTAAATTCAAAGGCTTTGCATTTACTTGATTAAATCAAGATTAGGGCTTGATTCGACCACATCATTAGGGTGTGCAGGGCTGAGTCCCCACCCCCTTGGTGGGCTATATAAATAGATGCTCAATCAAGAACATGGGATAGATACACAGAGAAGAAGAACAAAGAGGAAGAGCCATAGCTCCATAGACACGGCAAAGTCCCAGGAAGAGAGATGAGCCTGATAGTTTGCAACTAAAGAGAACAGAGCAGCTGAGAAGCCCTGAGAGACAAGCTTTATGGCAGCCTATAGCTGAGAGTGGAAGAAGCTGGGATCACGGAGCCTTGAGAGGAAGAAGAAAGGCTGAACCTTCACAAACATCACCCGCCATCTTGCTTCAACACGTGGCAAATGACTTTGGGCGAGAAAGTACCTTTTATGGTACCTTGAGTTGGACTCTTTAGGGCCGTGTGACTGTAAGCTTCTACCCCAAATCAATACCTTTTATAAAAGCCAACAGATGTTTGGTACTTTGCATTAGCACTGCTTTGGCTGACTAATACAGGGATTCTCTAAATTGAACAGAATGATAGCTGAATTTCCTCTTTTACAAGAGACACAGATCAATCTTCAAAAGCTTTAAGGACGGGTTTCTTGTTAAAGATCAAGGAGAACTAGAATCTAAAAAAGGACAACTCCTGCTAGGTGCTTCCTCTTTCTGTCCTAAAGAGGATGTTTTGCATTAATGAGAGTGACACAAATATCATATTTGTAATATTATGAGATTTCTAAATGGAAAAGAAGGTCCTAAGCTATTTTTTTCTTTAGTGTTTAGAATATAACTTCATATAAAAAAGCAGAAGGAATGCTAGAATGAGTTTTTTTCCCAACTGGATTGAAATTAAACATTTTTTTTCCTTCCACCATATAACCATTTTCTTCTCCCTGAATTTGATTAAACTTTCATACAACTATGAAGGCTAAACATTTTCTCACTTTCTGGTACATTCTATTCATTGCCTCTAAAATGACAGAGCTGCTGGAAAAATGACCCAATTCAGAAGAAAATTAGATAATCTATTGTAAAACACTTTGGTTCTAGATCAATATTCTGTGAAA
Source organism: Chaetophractus vellerosus (assembly GCA_004027955.1). NCBI lineage: Eukaryota > Metazoa > Chordata > Mammalia > Cingulata > Chlamyphoridae > Chaetophractus > Chaetophractus vellerosus. Next base: position 7,108 of record PVKH010003115.1, on the reverse strand, counting down.
TAACCTGAAACACATGTTTTCCATTATTTCTTTCATGATCACTAAAATGAGCCATAAAGGGGAGAAAAGGCCTTAGACTAAAACATATTACACAATAGAATGCCTGAAAAGTTTTAAAATAGTAAATAAAAGAGCTAAAATTGATTTAAGAAAAAAAAATGACCACAGAAATAGTAAATAAATTTAAAAAAATATCAGAGATGGTAAATAAAAATCACTCATGAAAGTCTGAGCAGCCTGCACGTGGACATACATACAGATTTTCCTTTGGGCATCAGGACAGATCCCTCCCATCACACAAGTACACAGGGTGCTAAAGTAGTCATCTCATAGGGAAATGAGACCAAATAGAACACATGGAAAAGAGCTGCCATGCTCCAAAATAGATCTTGGAAAGTTTGTCATCTCCAAGTGAGTGATAGGAAACTTGACCATTTTTAGTCTAATTAGAATTCAATGTATTTTTACTTGCCTTTTTTAAACCATTTTTTTTGTTCCCTCCAAATTATTAAAACCATACACTTCATGGGTTTATGACTAATTTTCATGTACATAATCAAAATATAATTTTGAAATTATATTTGAAAATCATGTTTTAAGAGCTGTATTTTTTTTACAATACACCACACTTTTAAAATAATAAAACAGATCAAGTTTTTGCATTTGACCTTGCTTTTTTTGAATGAGGGGTTGACTTGACAAAGCCCAATTTCTCCTTTTTTTAAACCACAGGGCAGAGTGAAATACTATAAGCACGGGTACGTCGTATGACAGCCTCAGAGATGAATAATTAGAGCAAATATGGAAAACCGCCATTCAATTCCCGTGATTCTCTAAGAAAAAGAGAGAAATCCGTGGAACTGCTGTTCAAAGACATACAAAATGAAAAATGGAAAAACACTTTATGTTATAATAATAGAAATTTGGCCGTTAAGCTTTTAACATATATTTATAATAAGCACATTTCCCTTTTCCGATTTACTTACGCTCTGGAGCCAGACCTTCTGGGTTTCATTTCCAGATCTGTTAAGCATCAGCTGTGTGTTCTTCCAAAGGTTACTTACCTCTCTGTTCTTGGTTTCCACAGCTGTGAAAAAGGTTAGTAATAGTACCTACCTCTGAGAGCTGCTGTGAAAATTAAACACATTAATATTTATAAAGGGCTGAGAACACCACTGGCTCATCATAGGTGCTATGTAAGTGTTAGCTACTATTATCACTAGCACTATTAGCATTATTGCAATATCTCAATAAATCTCTTTTATATCCATGCTTCCTTGAAAGTTTTGAAAACACGATCTTTTTGAAAAAGGGAAATTGGTGAGCACAGTTTGCTGAGACTCAGATATTGATCGATTCCTCACACTTGGCTCCGTTTAGATTACAGCCTGGTCAGGCCCAGCCTCTGAGAACCCACCATGTGTACAAATTGGTTATGTTGACAGGGACCCTCCCCTCTTCTTCCAGCTAGTTTTTCATATCACAACTTAAAATACCTTAAAAAATAATCCCATTTGAACCCAATGATGTGTGGAAAATTCTTCAGCATTTTCTTAGAAATTCTGACCTCTATATGTAAGTAGTAAGGCTCCTAGTGACTGCCGTGGGTGGTGAAAACAGCAGACTCACCAGAGGCTACAGCACTCTAGGCAGAATATCCAAGGGTGACCACAGACTAAAATTAGCTCATATAATCTTGGGTACAATTTTACCTTAGCAGACACTCAAATCATTTAGATTCATGGGTTTGATACCAAACAGTCAATCCCACCACAAACATCCACATCCACATCTCACCACATCTAATTTGAAAATTACCTAAAAATCCCCGTGCATCAATGCTTAATATTTCTGTTATTATTTTAACTTTCTATCAGGAAAGACAGATTTCCCAGTCTTTCAGCAGGATATTAACAGTTGATGTGACACAAAAGGATCTCACAGGCATTTAAGTTTGGGAAATGCTGTGTAGGCCAACTTTAAATGGATATATTCTTTCCTTCTTTAAAAAGATATTTATTGAATGCTAGAGTTTAAAGTGATAAACAGAACAGACCTTACAGAATTTATATCCTTATAAAGGCTATAAAAATAAAAGAAACAGATACCAAACAAACAAACAAACAAAAAACAACCCACATCTATAAATAGTTGTAAATATCTTAAAGGAAATAAACAAGAGGCTGAAGTAGAGGTGAACAGGGCAGCACATATTTTAGGAAGTGTGATCGGGGCAGACCTCTTTGAGGTAGTGACATTTCACTGATGCCTGAAGTAAGAGAAACAGCTAGACATGTGAAAATGAGGGGTGGAAGGGACAGCATGTGGGAGGGGCTTGAGGAGGAAAGAACTGGTAGAAGTGGTCAGCAAGATGGGGCTGGTGTAATAGAAAAATCACAGAGGAACGTGAGGCCACAGGGAAGCAGGTGTGAATGCGGGTTCAGCTGTGGTTGGAGGCCTTTAAACGGCTGTAAGCAGGGGATCATCTTGGGTGCTGAGTAGAGAATGTGTGTGTGTGTGGGGGGGTGAGAGCAGGCCAGGCCCGAGGCTGTTGGTGCTGTTGAGATGACAGCGGTTGGGCTGTGTTACAGATGGTGAAAATGCAGAGAAGCAGACTTCTCACAGCCTTGAATATGCTGAAGTGTAGTGTGAAGCTTCAAGTGTGGAAATAAAGACCAAAATTGATCTGATCCAAGGGCCCCCATCAGGAAATGCCACTTTTAAATCATGGATAATGCAAATTTTTTTTCGTGAAACGAATAAAGGATTATTCCACTACTGCGTCAGCTAAGGAAATCGAGATTTGTAGGAATAGGGTAAAAGGAAAGCAATTGATTTGGGGTGGTGGTGAGGCATTTTAGGGGGAGGATATCGAAAGGCTCACACAATGGGGTTTTCTCTTAGGAAGGCAGAATAGATGGGAGTGCTGTAGGTGGTAGGTGCTGGGCAAACTAGGAGAAAGGACAGGACACCAGAAACAGGTGTTGCCTCTTATCCAGTGTAGTCCAGGGCCATGTCCTGTGGTCATTGATAAATATATTGATTCAAATATTTTTTACAAATGCTCGTGGCTCCCTGGAACTTTGCAGATTCTTCAGGGAGAGCACAGGACTTGGAGTCAAAAGGCTGAAATTTTTAGGAGAGCACAGTCACCTACTGGTGGGGAAATAATTGGTCATCTCTGCCTTGAATTTCTCTTTAATGAAAAGCCTGCACTCATTTTAATATGAGTAAATCATTAGTTATCAAGAAAATGTATGGCATCACTTCAAATGCCAGAAATGCTTCTTTAACAAATTAAAACGCAGCCAAATGAGACCATAACATCCAGTTTTGATATTTGCCGACTCCAAAGTGCTGCTCCTCAAAATGGCCAGATATTAATATTTTAGTAGCTAAGAAGAAATGCCAAATTTCTCATTGACCTTGTATTCACCAAAATAATATACCCAATTTGCAAGAATATACATTTTCCCCATGGGATGCAATAAAATAATTTTCATTTGGAATGGGGAAAAAAAAGGAACCTACTAAATTCGTATTTTTCCTAAATTGCCCCTCGAGCCACAATGATTGTTCACTACTTTGCAGGGGTTTTGCCTTAATGTCGTCTTTGCACTCTATGTGATATTAGGGATGAAAAAGTATTCTAATACTATTCTGACCTTTTAGCCCTGTAGTAGGCCCAGGGAACACTGTGCTAAAGCAATTGGCATTATTGTGTGCTCTGTGCCACTTCCTTGAATCTTGGGCTAAAGGGATCTCATTCCAATGTCTGGAAACTTGCACATTTTCTACAATACACCCTCATGTTTGCAAGAATTCTGTCAGATGTAAGATTAGAAACAAGTAATTATGTTGAAATTTGGGTTAATTAATGTACGAGTCAAGTCAATTTGTAATTTAAATTTGGCAGCAATGCAATTTGCCTTTCCTTGATCCCTTGTTACCAGAGTTGATTTTATGAACGAAAGCCCAGTTAGAGAGGAATTCTCAAATGGCAAAGCTTTTTTTCCATTATTATTACCAAAGAGACATTCCCTACCTCACCTCCCATTATAGTTCTGGGATAAGTGGAAAGGATCCAGGAAAGGATAAAAGGAGTTTTCATATTTGGCTGACACCAACCTTATATCTGTTCACTTAATTGTGAACAAATTTATTTAGGGTCTACTTAAAAGAAATATATTTGGCTACGACGTGAAGACCTAAAATCCTAGTAGAACTATATCAGATTTCATACTTTTTTTTTTTTTTTTTTTGCTGTTAGCTGTGCAGGACATCACCTGGCAAGTCCACTTGATATATAAGGCTAACCCAGACTCTTCCAGGCTTTTCCAAAAGGCTGGAATTTTGTTAATAGCCAAAGCTCCTGCAGTCCCGTACGGTTGGAGAGTCCAACTTAAAACCTCCAAAAAGATTGATCATAATACCCATGGAGAAGGGCTCCTATTCCACTTGTTATTAAAAGGTTCTGATCATTCAAGACAATTAACATTCCAAGTATAACAAAAAGACCCCTGTCACCATCAAAATATCATTTCATTACAGTAACGGAGTGAGCATTGTCTTTTGGCATCAGACAAATTTAGGTTTGAATTCTAGCACTACCACTTGGGAAATGTGAGAACTTTGGTGAGTCTGTTTGCTCACTTCTAGAATGGGCTTGATAATATCCCATAGGATTTTCACAAGAACCAACTCAGTATTGCTACAATCAGCACACAGGAGATCCGTGAACTGTAGCTCTTTTTATTATTGTTTTTAGTCCACCACCCTAAAGTCTTGGACATCAGTTACTGAAGATAAGTTATTGAAATAATTTAGGATTAATTGCTTATAGGACTCTGGTTGGTATTTGGGAAAGAAGAAAGTCCTCTTTTTCACCCTCCAGAGATATAAACACCATCTAGTAGCTTCAGCCTTAATACGAGAGGCAGGAGAGAATAGAAGAGTGTGCTTTGTGATTAAGAAAGGCTGAAGGGGCCACTGGAAAACAGTTCAGCATGCTAAACTGAATGAATGAAATATTATGAATCTGTAATCTATGTTTCAAATGCTCACTAAAGAAAACAAGGTCGGTTCTGCAAGTCCACATTGACTCAAGCCCAAGATAGAAGCATGGGTATAAGAAAGTTCAAAATGTATATGGATTATTGATTTGGAGGAATAATCAGAAATAAGTAGCTGAAAGTTCTGGGAAAAGTTAATTGCTATCTTAAGAAAAGGAAAATTTTAAAGCCCCAGTGTAGCAAGAAACATGTTAGGGGAAAAAAGGACCACATGGCCACATTTAAATAAGTTGTAATTCATTTCACTAAGAGAAGGTCTCCTGAATGTGATAGGAAGAAGGGCTAAATGGAGAACTCTATCCTTTGTATTCTAGTAGGCGAATAAGAAAAATTAACATAACACTCAAGGGAGGGAGAATAAAATGCCACAATACAATTAAAATTTGTAATCCAAAAATTGGTATATTTGTCCTGACAAAATTCACCTGTACTTGGGAATTATCCTGAGTGACATTGCAATGACAGATATAGGCCATTTTATATCATCATATAACATGCAGAACTGTGTGGGAGAGAGTGTGGTCTACAATGTGAACAATAGTCCATGCTTAGTGGCAAAGCCCCGAAATGTATATATCTATTGTAGGTGAAGTGCCACACTATTGAAGAATGTATATGTGGGAGGTTGTGGGAGGTGTGGGAGCTGGGGCATATGAGTATTCCTAAAATTTTTGTGTAACATTTATGTAATTGATGTATCTTTAAAAAAGAAATAAAAAATAAATAAATAAAGTAAAAAAAATTCACCCATGCAACTTTTAAGCACAGAAACATTCTGGGGAATATTTGGGTACTGAAATTCTGGAATTCTTAGATTGTGATGCTTGAGGGCAAGGGTTTTATAAAACCCATATTTTTATAATAGTATATAGTAGTACATAGAAATAGTAATAGTAATATGCTATGATAATAAAGAGCTTCACAAAGTTTATTTCAATAAATGAATGACAAAGGGATGACTATTAACATATAATAATATATTATGATAATATATACAATAATATAATAGTTCATATATATGTATACATGAATTCACACACACAGGCATTTGCACATGAATATGCATGGTACCTCTGAAAGCTCTAAGGAAAGAGATAACAAGATATGATATTACATCTTGCTTGAGGGTCACTGGCTGTGCAGGTAATGCTTAAAGAAGGAAGCAGCACTTAAGTTAAACTTCAGGAATTGTATGATTTCAAAAAGGGGAGTTAGCATAAGGAGCGCATCTCAAATATACTGAAATTATTGTCTACACTCAGAGTCCCTATTTCCTCACTTCCTATTTATTCCTCAACCCAAACCCACCCATTTATTGAAACTGACCTTAGTTAAATCCAATTGAGATCTCCCAGTCTTTATCTCCTATCCACAGCATAGATGTACCTTCGCCTCTCTGGCTTCCATGAAACAACTTTATCTTGCTGTTTCTCTATCTAGTATTTCTTTCTTTCTTTCTTTCTTTTTGTATGCTCCTTTTCCACTTGTCCCTTAAAATTGGTGTTCCCAGGGTTCTGTTGTAGATGTTTTTCTTTGTTTTTTTTTTTTAAATTTAAATTTCTAGTTTTCCTTTTTCATTTCTTGCCATTGTCGTCATCTTTTTTTTCCTTTTTACTATTCCATAGGTGATCTCCTCCATACCTACACCACGACCTGGACCTCCCCCAAATATTCTTTGCCTTCTCTTGGTGAATAACAGTGCACCTCTCCTATTATTTGTGAAAGAGACCTGGAATTCATCATACACTCCTCTATTTCCCTCATTCATCCCCCCTTCAATTTCTATCATTCACCCAGTTCTACAAAAGCTACTCCTAAAATGTCTCCTGACTGTCTTTCCTTTTCTATCTCTGACAAGGTGGCCCTAATGGCTTCTCCCCTCTGTTACTGCAATAAGGCTCCGGGGTTCCAGTTAGTTTGTATAGAGGCCCCTTTCCACCGAATATTCCTCTAATCTTTCCACCAGACTGAGATACCAAGTTGGCTAATCTGGTTATTTCAGTCCCCTACACTATTAACTCCTTCAACAACCCCCA
>PVKH010003114.1:0-25568 GCA_004027955.1 Chaetophractus vellerosus | reverse complement strand
GCAACCTGCCCTGCCCGTGGCGGCTCTTGCCATGTCCGTGGCAGCTTCTTGCCCTGCCCACGGCGGCTCCGGCCCGCCCATGGCGGCTTGCCATTCTCAAGGTGGTCTGCCCGCTAGGAGAGGTCCCCGGGAATCGAACCCAGGGCCTCCCATGTGGTATGCCGGTGCCCTATCCACTGGGCTATCGAGCCGGCCCCTTATGAGATTTTTAATAAGAATTTTCTCACATGACTGTGGGGATGCACAAGTACAAATTCTGTAGGGCAGGCCGAATGCTGGAAACTGATGAAGGTTTTCTATGAATTCCCCAGGAGAAGCTGGCTGGCTCAAGAAGAGATGGAAATTCTTTCTTCTGACTGCTGAAATCATCAATTCTCCTTTTAAAGCCTTCAAATGATTGGGTAACATCTCTCATGGTTAAAAGCAATCCCCTCAGTTGATTATGGATGTAATCAGACTTGGATGCAATCAACTTCCTGATGAGATAAGTCCATGAAATGTCCTCACAGAAACAATCAGGCCAGTGCTTGCTTGACCAAACAACTAGACACCAAATCCTGGCCAAGTTGACACATGAAAGTAACCATCACAGTCATATTTTTAGTGAATTTGTTTTCTGTTTGTGGTGCTATTATCTTATAGCATTTGGTGTAAATCTTAAAAGTTTATACACTAAAAATCTATCATTTTTCCTTTGCATTTATTTTTATAGTTTTAAGCTGAAAAAATTATTCTTTAGTATAGAGATTTGGTGGTCACTTCTATTTATTTTTAAATTTTTAAAAATTACACCAAGTTTTTTAATCCATGTGAAATTGATTATTATGTAACATAAGTGTTCATGGGTCCAGATATCTATTATTACATTCAAACCCTGTTGTTAACCTTTATTAGAGAAGTTGTGGGTTTACAGAACAATCATGTCATGCATAAAATACAGGATTCCCATATACCATGCCCCCACCAACACCTTGCGTTGGTTTGGGACTTTTGTTACAATTGATAATAGCACATTTTTATAACTGTACTATTAATTAATTATACTTGTACTATATGTTGCCAATCCACATATGAATGAAACAAAAATACTAATCACAAACACTTTTATTTCATATTTTACAGTATATTTTTCCAATCTGTGATGGAAATGGAAGCATTCAAATATACAGAAAAATGTTTTGATCTTTGTTTCAAAAGTAGAATAGTATTCTCAAGTCTTTGATAATAGAATATAATTGTGCAACTATTTCTAGAATGCCATGACAGGAAATCTACTTTAAAATGGACACTTGCTTATTTTTATTTTTAGAAGGTATATTTTACTATGGAATTTAGATGTGAAAATGCTCCTGGCTTGGAACTGAACACTGCCAGTAAACATCCTTCAGAAGTCTAAAATCGAGGAAAGGTGTGTGGAAGATAAAAGAATAATAAACAAAAATTCCCATTTACAGAGAGTTTACCAATCTATCAAATCAGCACACTGTGTTTTACACCTAACTATAATTTATGGCAGAATGTGAAAAATCACCAAAACAGTGTAGAGTGCTAAGAGATCCAGAGAGGCAAATTGTCACGAAGTAGTAAGTCAAGAAATGACTTCAAAAAAGAAAACACTGAGAAGCTGGATAGGATGCTAGCAGGTGGAAAGCCTCAAGCTTCACAAAAGAAGTACAAAGTAAATAGAGAGAAAGTCAGAATCAGCAAATGCCAAAAGCCAGGACAATATGAGGCCTAATCTGCAAATAATATCATTTAGCTCCAGTATAAGCAGGGAGTATGAAACAATTTCTAACTTTATAGTGTTCATTTTTTTAACAAAGTTAAGGCGCTTAAATCCTTTTCCATTTTCATAAAAAGATTCAATAGTTTTTGCTATTTCCTCTTTTTCTAAAAAAAAAACACCACCCTAATTTCTCATTATATTAATGTCTCTATTCCCCTCTATTATTGTACGTACTTCATTTAACCATTGCTTCGTGAAGGGCATTTAAGCTGGACCAAATTCCCAATATCTTATAAAGAGATACATGCAATATATGAGAATACATAAAAATGAACAATTAAAAAAGAAAAAGTCACAAAAAGAAAGTAAATATTCATTTCTGAGAAGCCTTTCACAGTATTCCTGAGAGATTATAGGATATTTTTCTTCAGTCAACAGCTTATTTAGATATCAACATTGATTTAATACTATCAAAAAAATAAAAAGTTGGGAGCACAACTAACTGTTGCTTCCAGTATCCATGGCACCATGATAAAGCGGGCACTTTATGAGCATTATCATAATCTCATTATTCATCCATTGGCTTTTTCATGTTATAGCTTAAGTATAAACATGCCATTTATGATTCACAACAGTTTAATAGTCATCAATAGTAGATTGATCATCAATGACTTATCTGAAAAAATAACCTTACTGTTTCATAACGTTCTCCTACTGAATGTTTATGGCTACATGAGTATGGAAGGGCAACAGGGGCACATCAATCCTGTCCACTCCACGATTACATATTTTGACTTAATTAGCTAGTTTGTTGTAAAATAAATACTTTTACCCATACCGCTCTAAATTTTCTACTCATTTACCTATATTGAGCAAGTCAGACATTTTTTTAATATTAAAACATAATAGGTGGGCCCAGCTAGATAGCTCAGTGGATAAAGAGCGTGCTGGGGTACCACATGGGAGGCCCCGGGTTCGGTTCCCGGGGACCTCTCCGAGTGGGCAGACAGCCTTGAGAAAGGCAAGCCGCCGTGGGCGGGGCAGAGCCGCCGTGGGCTAGGCAAAAAGCCTCCACGGGCAAGGTGGAGCCCCCACGGGCATGGCAAAGTCACCCGTGAAAAGCGGAACTGCTGCCTGCGAACCGCGGAAGCCAGGCAGCCCGCAAAAAACATGGAGGACTGCTGCCCGCAAAACATGGAGCAGAGCCGCCCGTGAAAACGGAATGGAGCCACCCTCGAACAGAACGAGCCGCCGCTGCGGAGGGCCGACTCGGCGCGTTGCCGCAAAGACGTGGGGAGACGAGAAGAAGACATAGGAAAAAAAAAACATAATAGGAATATTCATCTACTTTTGTCCTCTTGGGATTTAAAGATGCAAACTTTGTTTTGCATTATATATACATAAAAATTTTAATGGGCTGCTTAACAATCTGTTTCTCTAATAGAAAAACCGTCCCCCTTTCTTACATCAATTGGTATTTAAATACCACAAACCATTTCTTACCATGAAGAAACTAAAGTACTTCATTTATTTGTGACTAAAGACAGGCCAATTAGTACAAATATTTTATGGTGTATTTGATGAGACACTAGTGATTTTATTTCCACTTCTGAAAGCTTGATTTTGTTTGGAATTATGCAGAAGCTCTATAGTGCAACACTTAAAAGCTATGGTTTACACAAAGTAGTATTCAAATCTCAGTTCTGGACCTTATAATTTCTCTTCATATCTCAGACCATCAGTTTCTTATTTGCAAAATAAGGATTGTAATATATTTCAGAACTGTTTAAGAAATAATTAAAATGATGTAAGTACACTGACTATACCAAGTGTTGACAAGGAAGTGGATCAACTAAATGCCTATGCATTGCTAGTTGGAGTTGTAAATTGGTTCAAACACTTTGAAAATTTTTGGGAGTATCTACATATACCAAAATGGAGAAAAGTAAAAATAAATAAATAAATAAATAAATAAATCTTTTTAAAAAATTTAAAAAAAGAAAGGATATTTACAGAATAAAATAAATGCCATCTAAAACATTTTGAAATAAAATCACATTTGGGAAAAAAGAGAACTGATCAAAAAAAAGAGTAATAATTTAACAATTGGCCAAAAACTATACATCATTTTTAGATGTTTAGGCATCACAAGATTAATTTAAGTAAATAATTTAATAATTGGTCACATGGTCTGTAACCATGATCATAATTTTAATCATATACAGATGTTTAGGATAACAACCACACATTATTAAAATGGTACACAATCTAGTTTAGATGATAGGAAACACCTACATATTTAGATAAAATTAACATCTTGAGGAAAAAATTTTCCATCCATTTATGAAACCTATAAGAAGCTTGATGAAACATTTTTAGCGCCTAAAGCCTAAGATTTTATTGGATAGACATAATAAGCATTACTCTATAAAACAGCTGATCTACTTATAAATTCAAACTAAATTATCTTAATACTTTTTCACAGTTAATAGAAATGACAATCAGAAGCAGTCTGCTGTATTTAATATATCATTTGATAAATCTGTTTTGACAGATGTCTTGGACAACATTCCATCTACTGCAAAAACCATTGTGTTCTTTTACAAATATTAGAATAATACAGTTTCTTATTTTTAACCAGACTCATAATAATTAATCAGTGACTATAACAGAGACATGTACATGATTTTTTGTTTTGATCCAGTTGTATTAAATTTCTCAGGTAATAAAGCCTGTAATTTTTCAGTAATATTGAACATTATTTCTTATGATACCTTAAAGCTAAATTTTGTGACATAGCCTTTTAGTTCATGGTAAGGGCACCTTCATATGCTCAATCTCATTTTCCCTCATTTTTCTAACAACAGTTACTAGATACAGGTATAGATAAGTATTTTATTCACTTAGACATAACTTATCTCTCTGACTTATTTCACTACATTGATAATTCTAAGGAATGTATGGGCCCAAGTATCCTAACATACCAAAATTCCTCTCTGAAAGTCTTCTTTATCTTTTAGAGTGTCTTGTTACAGTTCTTCCCTGTAACAGTCTATTTGATGGGAACTGTAAAACCCAGATTAGAGAAATGAAGAAAAAATTTTCTTCCAATATACTTCCTATATTTTTTGCTGTAAGTAGGACACTTTTGTTAAATCCTCCATAAACAAATAAATAAATTTAAAAATAGAGATAAAGTAGATTTTAGGAGCCTAATTTAAGTCAAATGAGTGTATGTAGTATCTTTGTTTCCTGGCTACTAAAACAAATACTATATGGTAGGTTGGCTTAAAAATGGGAATTTGTTGGCTCATGATTTAGAGGCTAGGAGAATTCCAAAATTGAGGCATCAGCAAGGTAATATCTTCACCCCAAAGATAATTATATTCTGGGGCTGACTGCCAGTGATCCTTGGTCCTTGGCATTTCTGTAACATGGCAATGAACATGGTGACATCTTTTCTTTTCTCTTTAGAATTCCTTTGACTTCCAGATTCTGGCTGCTCTCTGCTATGTCTCCTCTTTATAACCAATCTCTTTTGCTTATGACTTCAGACATATTGGATTAAGGCCCACCCTCATTCAGTTTGGAAACAACTTGACTAACAACATCTTCAAAGGTTCTATTTATAAATGGCTTCACACCCACAGGACCAGGGTTGAGACCTATACATGACTTTTTTTGGGGGGGAGGGGGGCCATGATTCACATGTGAATCATGGGTCAGATGATTCCATATAGTCAATCCCTAGGTGCAGAGAACATCAATATAGGTACTTTTAACTTGACACTTAACCACTGCCTGTCACATTATTTACCCACCATACAGGTTCCTAGTAATAGGTTTCATTTATCATAGTCATTCTTGAGTCTATCTCATCAGTCCTTCAGTGGTATTTTGGTTATATTCTTTGTGTTCCTGGATATCCTGACCTACCTGAGCCTCACATTCCACTCTCATGCAATGCTGAAACTTTAGGAGCAATGCATCTATAGTGACACTTTTCATATTTTAATGTTCTAGTTTTTCAGAGGTATATGGCTATGGAATGTTGCTTTATATTAGAGAGTTGATACCAAGGTCAGTAGGGATGGACATAAATACAGAGATTTAACATTATTTTTCTTCTGTGATCCAAAATTTTGTCCTTTATTCTGCTACCTGACATTTTAATTATCATATAAAACAATCCTTCAGAGCTAGTTGCTAAACTACAATGATTTCCTGTTTTTTTTTTTACACACACACACTCACATACAAATGCTCATGGCAATTTAATACTTAAAAGCATAAATTCTAGCATATTAACTCTGGGCTGCATCTTAGTGTTGAATGCAGTCCTATAGGTAACTCACCACATGTACTATTTTATTGGTTTTCCATTTATAATATTATAAATACATTGATATATATTTACTAAAATGTTTACCTTACCTATTCACACATATTACAATCAATTGGAGTTTTTTTTTAATTATTCTTTTTTATTTTTAAAGAAGCTTTAAATCACATATGTGTTTCATAAAAAATATAGGGGATTCCCATGTGCCCCACTCCCTCCCCCTCCCAATTTTCCCACATTAACAACATCCTCATTAGTATGTTATACTTGTTAGAACTGATGAACACATATTGAAGCATTGGACTATAGCTTACATTATAGTTTACATTATAACCGTGGACTATAGTTTACCTTATAATTTACACTCTGTTCCGCACAATTTTAGAGGTTATGACAAAATATATAATGGCCTGTATCCATCATTGCAATGTCATGAAGGACAATTCCAATGTCCTGAAAATACCCCCCTATTACACCAATTCTTCTCTCTCCCTCCCCTCAGAACCTCTGGTGGCCACTACCTTTATATTCATGATAAAAGTTCTTCCATTGCTAGAATAATAATAAGTCTATAATAGAATAACAATAAGTCTACTTTAGTCCATTGTTCATTCCCCAATCTTGAGGATTTGGGATGGTGATGCCCACTCTGCTTCTAATTGAAAGGGGCCTTAGAGCCCATGGGGCAGATGGATGGAACTATCTTGCTTGCAATTGCAGACACTCTCTTCTTTGGGATGGGCATTCCCATCATCTCCTTGCTAGTTGTCCTGGGCAAGACCAATGAACTGGAGAGTAGGTGTTTCTACTCTGATGAAATTCAGGACTCAACTGGCACATGGAGGTACCAAAGCTTTAAGTCTATGGGACATATACTTAACAAGTATAGTGCTAATTATAGGTTTGAATAAAAGGTACAGAAGAGCCACATGTAGAGAAACTATAAATGAGTCTAATTCTGTTACACTGGGGAGCATAAATTCCCAAATAAGGCCCACTAAGAAGGTTCTGAACTCCTGAGCTTGTCTCCCCTACTTACAGTGTCTGGATGTCTCTGGAGCCCTCATGAGGCCCACTATTTGAGGCACTGTTTACTGGGGCAGTAAATGAGATCCTGCTGAGAACTGCACAAGCATAATCTCTGGAATGGCCTCCCGAATCACTTTGAAATCTCTTAGCTGTAAGAACTCAATTGTATTTACCATTTCCCTGTTTGCTCAAGGTTTTTTCCCAGGTGCATTGCTAGGTGGCACTTGGTAATAACCCCTCAGTGCCAGGGAAGCTCATCCTTGGGAGTTGTGTCCCACACAGGGCAGGGGGGGGGGAGGGGAGAAGGTAGTGCATTTTTATGCTGAGTTTAGCTTAGAGAGAGCCCACATTTGAGAAACAAGGAGGCTTTCAGAAGGTAACTCTTAGCCAATATAATACTAGGCAAAATTTCAGTTTCACAAGCAAATGTTCATAAGTACAATCATCAATATCAAGATTCTGGCATAATGATCTATCTTCCTTCACTAGGCACTGCCTACTTATATTCAGGGGATTCTTGCTGTCCTATTAGAGAATATAATAGAACTCCTGAGGATGGGAATTCAATAGTCTTTCTTTTATTCTGTGGGTCTCCACCCACCAAGAAAGTGCCTCTGTGACTTTTGTAATCTAAAGCTTCTTTGAAGATAAAATGAAAAAAATAAGACACTGGGGGAATATATGGAAGAATATGTCACTGTACATAGAAGATATCAGATCTTTCAGTGATGAAAGACACTGTCTAAAATTTTTATTTCAATTTTTAAATTTTTTGCATTTTATTTATTATTTTAAAAACTATTGTTATTAATTCATTTTTAAATTAATTTTATTTGGTTATTTTTTGGCTTCATTTTTGGAGGGGCTTTGGATCACAGAAGGGTCACAACTGTGGCAGGGGAGGGTCACTGGTGTGGGTTGTCAGTGATGGGGGGATGCATGGGGTGGGGTTCACCTTGGGCATGCCTCTAAGGCATATGAATATGTTCAAGTGTTCAATTGGTGTGTTTTTAAATTCTTGAATGTAGTCATGGAAAAAATGCCATTATATGATCAGGTTGAGACCTCCAATAAACATGGGCATATTAACCACAACTTTCCTCCCTGGATATCATGAGAAGAATGTTAATAAATAGTTCACAAAAATATATGTACTAATATTCTTAGTTTTGGGGATACAAATTGAGAGAATATAAGATGGTAGCTTGGGTGGACCAATTGAAAAACTGCAACAGGCATATGAAAAAAATTATGTACCATGTTATTCATAATAATGGAAAAATAACTTACATTTTTAACAAATCCAAATATTAAAATCATCACCTTTGCCCGCAAATTTACCCATCTTTATCTTATATTCTCCTATTTATAACACAATAACAATAAAAGTCCTCTCACCAGGAACTTAAAATGCAGTTAAAGAAATAACTAACTAAGGGAAGGGGATAATTATGGGCAAACTAAATATATTTCAGTCCTTAACATCATTTAATTGTATTCTATTAGCAGAACAGCTTCATTGTGGCACATTGCTTTCATACAGAATCCAACCCTAATCCCTCCAAAACATGTCTAGTTTTTATCATAATGAACATGAATTTTTGCTTATCGAGTTTCATTAATTTATTCTAAAATACTTATAAATATGTATTTTATATAAATTCCAGAGACCTACTCCAATCATTAGGTCAAATACACATTGAAAATTAAATTATCTGAATCTCAGTCAATGAAACTGTCATTTAGGCATATCTCCCAATTCACAGCAATTATATAAATTGAGATAAGATTTGGGAATGCTCCTAGGATATTGCTTGGTACATAACACATATGTGATAAAATTTTATTTTTAATTGCATCTTAGCTCAAACGGTTCTATTAAAGTCGGTTTAATCAAACAATGGTAAGGGAGTAGTTGAGATCTATAAAAATTTTGTAGAAACTTTAATAAGAATGACACAACAGCAGCAAATTATTAATAATTTTTAAAAATTAATATTATTCCCACCCCCACCCCCCAAAAAAAGGAAGGAAAAAAAGGCCTAGTTCTCGAATAAGAGCATTCTCACAAGCAAAGAACAACACATCCTCGTTCCCCATTGCTTTAGTTTGCCAAAGGGCTGCTGAGAAAAAGTACCAGCAATGGGTTGGCTTTTGTAGAGAGGATTTATTTGCGGTAAAAGCTCACAGTTGAAAGGCCATGAAAAGCCCAATGTAGGCACCATAAGTAGTGCTTCCTTAACAAAGTCAGCTACCACATGTTGAAGCAAGATGGCCACAGAATTCTGCCTAGGTCTCTACCTTTCTACTGCTGTAGGCAAACCTGGCAAAGGGCTTGTCTTTTTTGAAGCTGCTGGCCCAGACTCTTGGGGGCTTTGTGCTTAAGCGATCCTCTAGTCCTCTCTCACATGGCAGGATCAAATATGGCAACTTGCTTTTCCTCTGTCTCTCTCTCTCTCTCTGCTTTTATCAGACCCAGCAAGAGGGTGGACACTCAACCTGAATAACTCACTGACATAGTCCAAACTAAAGTCCTAAAGTGATCTTATCAAGTATTCCAATCAAAGGGGCCTCAATCAAATTTAATGCAATCAAAGAGTATCACAGCCAGAGGGATAGAATAGTTTAAAAACATAATCTTTCTTTTTTTTGATATTCACCAAATTCAAACTGTCACATACATTCTAGGCACTTACTGCCTGCTAGTCATTCTCAGAATAAGTCAGAATCCAAGGAAATGTACCATTCAATATGGTGACTTTGACCATCAAAGTGTTAAAGTTGAAAACCATCCTTATCTGTTAACCAGCCACCACTCTAGCTTAAACAAACAGCCTCACTCACCAACTCCACAAGATCCACTCACTTGGTTCTTCATAGGCTCTCCACAAAATTTAAGTGGACAGGTTCATTCCCTTTCTCAACAATCTTTCTCCTTTGCAAAAATGTTTGCAAGGACTTCTCCAGCCCAAACAACCCTACTCTTTTCTTCATTAGGTTAGCTCACTTCAGTATGCCACACACATTGGCACTTACCACACAGCATCTTGCAGAATGGTCGCATGTTTCTACAGGTGTAATCGGCATGGAATTTGAAGGACAGACACTGTCCTACACATTTTTCATTTTAGCTCTCCTAGCATTCTTTTCACTTTAGTTGACATTAACACTTGATTGTCTCAGGAATGTAATATTAGGAAACTAAATGATATGATTGAAAGAACACCAAGTTTGGTGTCCCACTCTCCCATTTGGGGCTTAGCCACCTTATTTTTTCTCTTGTAGGCTCTGTTTCATCCCCTATAATATTTTGCAAAATGTTTGCAACATTAAGATGAAATCAAGAGGCTAATTATTGAATTATCTGTCACTTTTTCACTTGATAAGTGGCACCTACTTTTATGCAAGGCTCATTTCCTATATTGCTTTGAAACTCCAGCAAAAGTAAGAAAAGTGCTTTCCAGTAGGAGGCAAACATTTGTGCCTTTCTCCATAATTTTCCTGAAATGTTTCCTGAAAGTTTCCTGAGTGTCTCCTGGGATACATAGCCTACTTTTTGTTGTTGTTGTTTTCTCCTTGTTCTTATCAGCTTCTCAGAGCAGGGAACATTCTCCAAACAGTATAGCAAATCATTAGAAATCCCAAATGTTTGAGATAGGAGAGAACTGGTTAACAAGAGAATAGAGTTCATTTTATATTATGTTCTTTCTTCAAAGAATTATTTTGCTATATACCTGTCTTGTATAAAGAAATATCTTAAAAAGATAAAGGGCCTATTTTGTTTTGTCTTTTTCCCCTTAAGTGTCATGGCCTATGGTTATTTGCTCCAGTATCTGAGGATGCGGTGAGAAGGAAATGTGGAACAAACACCTCACACTTCATTAGCAAGTTCCTCTCACACAGTATACCCAGGTTTAAACACCAAGGCTTCAGAGAAGGGGCTCTATTTTTTAATCCTTCCTCCTTTGTCTTTTAATACCTGAAACCACTGTGGAGTTATATACAGTACCATTCACCAGCTGGTTTATTTTAGGATATTATTAATAAAATTAAGTGATTGATGTTTGGCAGGAAAATAAATTGTCCTTACACTGGCCTAGAAGACAAAATATGCCCTATACTCACATATAAAGGAGCAATTCTTCTCTATGAACGGATATTAAATGCTTGGGAAATTGACTCAGAATATTTCAAAGGAGCTTGTGCTGTTTTCTGAGCCACTTCTTTCTTTAATACCCTTCCCAATTTTGTTAATGTTTTATTTCTAATGTATCTAATATTGAAATGTGGGAGCTTCAAAGATGACCCCAAAAGAATCATACTATAGCATGTAATTAATCTCAGTATCTGGTATTTCCTGACCTGCATATTAAGGCATTGCTGCTTTTTCTACTAGACTATTTTCTTTGTTAAAAGCAAAGGGCATCAGTTTTGCTTTTCATAGATGAATGACCTCCTTCTCTTTCTCTCTCTCTCTATATATATATTTATGTATGTGTGTGTGTATATATATATATAGACATACATATATAAGCCATATATATATGCACACATGAGTGTGTTTACACAATATACACACACATATATACTTATGTAATATTTTCATTGTAACTTATGAATGATATACAGATAATAAAATATGCCTGTATAGGAGGGCGGATGTGGCTCCGTGGCTCAGCATCCGTCTTCCATATGGAGGGACCTGGATGCGATCCCTGGGACCTCCCGGTAAAATTAAAAAAAAAAGAAAAAATATAGAAGGCGCGCGGGCCACTAGGCCCCACACAGGAGCGAGCCCCTAGGCCCTGCGCAAGGGCGTGCCAGGCCCCGCCAAGACATGCAGCAAGATGATGTTGTAACAGGAGAATGACACAAGGGAGAGCCAAGACGAGACTACTGATAAACCAGGAACTGAGGTGGCACAGGTGGCAGAACACCTCTCTCGCACATCGGAGGTTCCCACGATCAAATCCAGGTGAAGACAGGAGGAGAAGGATGAGGAGAGAGGGCAGGAAACAGATGAAGAGAATTGCCCAGCAAATGGATACAAAACAGCAAAAAAAGGAGGGAGGGGGTTAAAATGGACAAAAGTAAAATAAATCTTTTTCAAAAAAATGCCTGTATAGATGGATTTCATTTTTCACCCTCTCAAAATAACATTTTTTAGAAAATTGCAAAATTTAAGAAAGGGAAAGTGACTTTTACTTGATAAATTCATAAAACTTTATATACTACTTTGTGCAAGAGAGATTTCCCTTGACATGCTAAACTTTGTTCATGATAGCATTCAATTTTAATGTAAGAACTTCTTTCCCTCACAGAGTTATATCAGAAATTCTAGGGTGCCTTTTATTATATTGGAAGTAGTCAATATTCACCTAGTGTAGGCATCAATAAAAGAAGAAAAGCAAATACACAATCTAGAAAAAACAATTTTTATATAATGCTAATACACACAATATGTTCATTTACTTTCATTGCACTTAAATTAAAACCAGCTTCAGTGTTATAAACTCTTTTTGGAATCTCTCACTCCAAAAATTCCTGTACCTAGTAAAATTAAAGAAGAAAGTTAGATGATATAAATAATTTTGGCATTTATTTAAAATAAAACTTACATTATGACATTATATAATGATGCCTACTTTCCCCCTATGCAGGCTAATAGTTTTAGCATTTTTCATTCTTTTTTATTGACAGAAATGAATAAAGAAATTTTTAGTGGTTTAATTTAGATTTCAATTAATAATTCAATAAATTAAAATTCTAATACACTAACTTATATACTTCATCTATGAAGGATGATTATATTTTTTTCCATTTATGTGTATTTCATGACTTTTTCATGCATTAAATATTTGATTTTTTTGGTCTTCCATACTTATAAAATAAACACTAAATACCTGTTTGTGTACCTGGAAAATTAAAACAACAAAGTTTCATAGTTTTCCCTTTCACTCTATTGTGTATGTCCTTGACACTAATGTGGACATTACCGAGAGCAGTGTTGCACTGTGATATGTAATTAAGTTAACTATTAGGGATATAAATGATAATGAGGCCATAATCCAATAATCCCAGCGATGAGAATGAATTAAATAAATAATATTAATACAAGATAATATTTTTCGCATGTTTATAATGTGCCAGACCCTGATCTAATTTATATATAACTATGTATATGTATGAAGTACATGTGTATGATTTATACATCTTAATAAACTTATCAATTTAGTATTATTCCTTTTTTTCCTTTTTTAAAACTATATTTTTAAATAAATGTTTGATTACAGAAAAGTTACATTGAAAATATAGGGGAGGGAGCAGATGTAGCTCAAATGGTTGAGCACCTGCTTCCCATACATGAGGCCCCATGTTTGATCCCCAGTACCTCCTAAAAACAAAAACAAAAACATAAACAAACAAATGAAAAAAAAAAACAACTTTCACTGGGGAATGGATGTATCTCAGGGGATGTGCACCTGCTTCCCATGCATAAGGTCCTGGGTTTGGGTTCAATTCCCGGTACCTCCTAATATATATATATGGCATTCCCATACATCTGACCCCTTCCCCATCTCACATTTTCCCCCATTAATAACATTAGTGTGGTACTTTCATTACAATTATTGAAAAAATATTGAAGCACTGCTACCATAAATTTGGTACTTTTCTACCCATTGTATAGATAAAGGAAATGAATTTTAGAGAAGGTAGGAACCAAGACATGTTGGCCAAGATCTTAAGTTTGCAGAGCAGTGTTCTTAACTACAATATTATATTGCCTCTTATTATGTAGCATTGCCATTCTTCTTTACTATTTAATAGTTAACCAATTTCTCATTGGTTTCATTAAGTAAAATTTCACATTTCATAATTCTTTTCTAAACCAAGAATATGGTAGGAATGGTAATAATACTTATAGGACTCTTACCATGTACCAAACTGTTCAAAGCAGTTTATATAATTAGCTCATTTATTTCTAATAACAATGTTGTGGGGTATAAACTAGTATTATCTATTTTTACTGATAAACTGAGGCACTAGTAGAATAAAACTTGCCTTAAATTGCAAAGCTAGAAAGTGATGGAGGCATGATATATTAACCCAGGCAGTCTTGCTCCAAATCCTATTTTCTCAATCATCACTATACTTGTTTTCCAAACAGACTTATATGACCTTCCTTGTTCTCAACTAGATTATTACTGTGATGGAAAAATAAGACACAAACACATAAATATAACCAGCAATATATGCCAAACACGATGAGTGATAAAAAATATATCTAGTATGTATGAGAATTGCTTTTGGAATTTGAAGGTACAAAAATCCATCTCTTTCTTCATTCTTGTATTCTCACATCCTTTGTCTCATCCTCTCTGTACAGCCACATTCAAATCAATCTATATTAAAGTGTCTATCAACACATGCTACCTCTGAACTAGCTGGGTCTCAGTCATTTTCTCTGCTCAGTATAGCAGTAGTCATATCACACAAACACATACCACACACACATAAGACATGGAGGAGTTGAAACTTCTTTTTAACTCATGTTATAAATGCAGGAATGGGAGAGACATGCATCCATGATACGTTTATGTAAAATTTTAACTTCAAGGAAGTAAGTTATTTTAAAAATTACCAATTGAAGTATTTCTGTATCAGAAAATGATTTTTAGAAATATTCATGAATGGCATAGAAGATGCTATTTACTTTCTCCATATTATTTTATTAAAATTAAAAGAAATAGGTCTGAAACTTTAATTTTGAAAGAATACTTGAAATTGCATTTTCTATCTCACTTTCTTTCATCAATCATGCTCTTTGAAAATATGAAGGATACATGCTTGCTTAACTTTATAGACATGAATTATTTTTTAATAATTAAAAGAAGAGTTAGTGGGAGCAGATATGGCTCAATTGGTTGAGCACCTGCTTCCCACATGAAAGGCCCCAGGTTCAGTTCCCCATATCTCCTAAAAAAAACCAAACCAAAACAAAACAAAAAAACCCACAAGCAAAATAAATGAAAAAAACAACTGAGGGGTGCTGGAGCTGATGTGGCTCAGTGGTTAAGTGACAGCTTTCCAAAATCAAGGTCCTGGGTTCAATTTCTGGCCAAAAAAAAAGCAAGAAAATTTAGAGCAGACAACTGAAAGAAAAGAGAACAATTCTTATTTATGTTGCTACTTGAATTATTGATAGCCTTGAACATTACTAACCAGTCTCATCAGTGAATCTCCTTCTCTGAGTTTTGAAGACTGTACATTTTGTATATCATCCCAAAATTTGATGTCTCCTCTTCTTTAATCTATGCTGATTTTTTCTCTCAATTTCCATCACCTTTTCTTCGTTTGATCTACATTCCTGATATTCGGTGTCTATATGACCTCCTACGCAGGTATATCCCATTTTTTTTTCTTCATGCTAGAGATATGGAATCCATACTCCAGTTGTTTGAGCAGATAACACACAGTTATCTCAAAATCAACATTTAAAATGTAGTCAAATCATTTTCTCTAAACTGGCTTCCCCATGATGCTTACACCATTAAACTATCTTTTTTTTAAAATTTATACACACACACACACACACACACACACACATATATATATTTTAGGATACATTGATTACATAAAGGTTACACAGAAATTTTAGGAGTCCCCATATGCCACACCTCCCACAACCTCCCACATACACACCCCTCATCAGTGTGGCACAACGCCTGTGATAGATATACACATTTTGGGGCTTTGCCATCAAGCATGGATCACAGTTCAGACTGTAGACCACCCTCTCTCCCATACAGTTCTGCATGATACATGATGATATAAAATGGCCTATATCCTCCATTGCAACATCACCCAGCACAATTCCCAAGTCCCAAAAAAGCCCCCGTATTACAATTGCCCTTCCCTCTCCCTGCCCCCAAAGTGACCAGTGGCCCTTAATGGTTCTATAATCTGAACTCACCCTTTTGCAACTTAGAAATAAAAATAAGTCCTTTTTTCTCTTTCAAAATAACTCTCAGATTATTCCTTCCATCTTTATTTCTAATATCTTCAAGTTAGTTTAGGCCTCAAGAAATTTTCACTCAATTATCACAGCAGCCCCTTAGCTATAACCATGGATAGTACATATGACATTCCTAAGGACTTATAGCCAGCATACTTAAGCTCTGGTCATAAAATTCAAAGTTAAATGCAATTAAATATTATCCTATTAAAAGTATGAAAGTAAAAGAACTCTATTAAAGGCGATCATTTGGTCCTTCTATAAGCCACGTATATTTAAATTCAGGAAAAAGAGTTTTACAAAAAGATATTTTGATTTGGTTTAGTCAGCAAAGAATTATTGGCCACAAATTACTCAATTATTAAGATTCTTTATAGACATAATGGTGAGTAACAAGCAGAAATAACTTTTTACATACTTACAAAAAAATGGTGCATAATGGTGGTCTTTGAGAATGAAATTTTAAAACTGCCCAGATAATTTATAATCCAATTATCTATATTTGCTTGCAAATGTAACGCTTTAGACACTAGAGACTTTGTTTAATAATTTATTTGAAAAGATTCATTTCTTCTTTTTCTAGATGAGCTGGAGTTAAAGAAAAGGAATAACTGATACTTCTCAGAGCCTAGCTTGGAACAAATTTATTTAGCATTAATTCTTCCTAGTTACCTATTCTTCCTCTTTCAAAAATTCCCTTTTAAGATTTAAAGATATCAGCACTATCAATTTATACCACTTTCTGATGAGGCAAGTAAGTTGATAATATTTTTCTTGAAAATTAAAAGTAATAAAAGAAAATTCTACCGGTGCACCAGCCCGTAATAACTGAAATTCTTCTGACCATTCCTTCCATAAACAACATCTTTTACTTTAAATTACACTTTTTATACATTTGCAGAGGGAAGAGAGAAATGTCAGGGTAGGTTCTAATAAATTTTGTTATTGATTCCTATGCAATTTTGAATGAATCAAGGTTCCATAATAAGCGCACCACAAATCTCAGATTAATTAGGGTTGATATTTACATGTGTTTCTTTTGATCTTTGAATTTTTAAAATGCCATAATGCCACTATCACACATTAAGGTTTGATATTTGGCCCCCAAAGTCAATTTTCATAAAGAGCTGTTTATCAATTGTTAGTAGCAACATAACAGAAAGGGGTAAAAAGAACAAGTATATTTCATTGCCAAGTTCTACAAATTGATAGGCCTTATTCACTAGTGCATATTTCTGGTAACAATATTAACTTCTTGAAATGTTATATTTTGGTTTGTAATTGCCGTTCCAGTGAGCTACAAGTTATGAGGTGACTCTCTTAAGAATCTAACATTTATTAGAATGTGACTATTGATTTGATAAGATACCAGACTTAAATGTCAAGTGCTATACAATTTTCTAAATGAGATGACTATTATATGGATATTGTGATCTATTTTACTGGATAACAAATTTATTTTAACATGCTTATCTTTTTAAAGGCTGAATATATTAGATTGAAGATCTTGCTGCATAAAATTACCTGAAAGATGACTTATTTTCCAATAATGTCTTATTCCTCTGTTAGCTGCCATAGTACTTTGTTTCGTAAGTCACTTGGATAATTTTTAAGATAGTTTTAGGTTTCCTTTCCAGTTAACTTAATATGTAGTATCATCTAGAAATAATTACAAACCTCACGTAATCAAAATTACTTAAGTTAAAAGTAGGATGATTTTCCTTGCTAAACGATTGTTTGACAAATCCCTACTGCGTTTAAAATATGATTTGTCTTACAAACAATTTTTTAGATGCATACTTGGGAAAACTACAGTTAAGGTTGCTATTTCATTTTAATTTACATCGCTCTTGTCCCCTGTTTCCTTTGGACATATAAATGACCCATACTAGATTTTCAAGGCAGATTTTATTTTAATGTTCTACCTTTGTTTCTATAAACACAGCTATACTCATCAGGTGTTAAAATGTCTAGACTCTTGGCACAGAGAATATAGTAATATATAATATATGAAAAATTAGTTTCCCTCTAACGACCTCACTTTATGTAGTCAAGAATGCTAAATTCAAGATTGTGGGAAGATGGCAGAATTAGGAAGCTCCAGGAATCAGTCCATTCACCAGAACAATGATTAAACAGGTAGGATCTGTCTGAATCAACTATTTTGAAACTCCAGAGTCTATTAGACATTGGACTGCATCCAGGGAAGAGCAGGAGGAAGAGGTTGATAAATTGCAGTAAATACTAGTGAAGTGCACTCTCTGGACAGTGGTTACCTTCTCCCATCCCCTGAGATGGGGCAGGCAGCAGTGAGGTACTCAAGCTGACCCCCAGCGCAGCTTGCTGGTGCAAAGGTGGGATATAAAGACCTAGTTCCCCAAGATCTAGGGGTGTGTAGCCTGATAAATGATCGCTGCTTTTGATTAGCTACTACAAACTGCTGGAGAGTCTAGCTCTGAGGGTGAATATGGTTCCAACCTGCCTAGGGCAAAAGCAGCAGAGGAGGCTTAAAGATTCTTCCTTAAAACTATGGAAAACAGTTATAGTACTGCATTTACTAGGCAAGTGCTAAATCAAGAAAATATGGCTTCAAAGAACCACAGCAAAGCTTCTGCACCATTGCTGCACCCTTACTCCCTCCCCAAGGTTGTGTGGAACTGGCCAGTGCTCCCTTTGTAGGTCTCTAGCCTCATTCCAGTTGGGTAAACTGACCACAGAATCTCTTCTGGGGCTTACGCCCATTTCCCAGAATTTGTACCCCAGGCAAAATCAATTTAAGAAGCAAAAGGATGTGAGAAACAATAAGTCAAGCAACCTGAGGCAAAGGCTTACTTGCTTTAAGTCTTGCAACGGAACACCTGCAAAAGGGGGAAGGTCTGTTTCCTGGAAGTAGAGGGGCATTCAAATGCCTGTAAACAGGGACCCTACAGTTTGCATTTGCCTTGGGCTGACCTTGATAGGAGGGCTGCACTCTGAAGAGATTACCAGACAAAGCAAAAGCAATTTGCAAACTGTGAAAGTTATTTATTGCATTGATTTGTTTAGTTTGGTTAGCTCCTAGCACTTAAGAATATCTCTGTCATATCACTACCTGGATTCAAAATCAAGAAACAGAAAGCTCAGAGAATAAATCCCAGATTTAACATTTTAAAATATAATAAAAATGTACAGTGTGCAATAAGACAACACAAACATAGAAACAGGAAATCTTTGCCCATCCAAAGGAAGAAGATTGACAGAATGGATTTAAAAAGCAAATCTAAGTATATGCTATTTACAGGAAAGTCACCTTAAATTCAAAGACATAAGCAAGATGAAAGTGAAAAGATGGAAAAAATATACACTTGGCAATTAGTAACCAAAAGAGACTTAATGCAGCCATACCAATATAAAAAACTAATATCAAATGCTAAAGTAAAAAAAGTGTTACAAGGGAAAAAAGGAGGCTAGTATTTGCTGATAAAGGGATCAATTTTAAGAGAACACGTAACAATATAAATATATAGGCACCAAAGAGGAGAGCCCCAAAATATTTGAGACAAATATTGACAGATTTGAAGAGAAAAATAGACAATTCTACACTGATATTAGGAGACTTTAAAACATCACTTTCAGAAATGCTAGAACATCTAGAAAGAGGATCAATAAGGAAATAGAAGATTCAAACAATGCTCTAAACCAACTAGATCTAACAAAAATATATAGAACACTTCAGCCCTCTGCAAAAGAAAACGAATTCTTCTCTAGTGCACATGGAACATTCTCCAGGATAGACCATATGTTGGGTCACAAAAAAAATTCTAAATAAATTCAAAATAATTTATGTTCTCTCTGACCACAGTACAATGAAATGAGTAATAAATAACAGAGGGAGAACTGGAAACTTCAAAAATATGTGGAAATTAACATACTCTTAAACATCCAATGAGTAACAGAAGAAATCAAAAGTGGAAGTAAGAAATATCTGGACGTGAATGAAAATGAAAACACAACACACAAAACTTATGGGATCCAGCAAAGTTAGTGATGAGAGGAAAATTTAGATAAATACTTGCATTAAAAAGGAAGAAAGTCCTCAATTCAGAGACTTAACCTCAAAACTAGAGGACTGGAAAAAGTGGAGTAAACTAAACTCAAATCAAGCAGAAAGAAGTAAATAAAAAAGATTAGAACAAATATAAACGTAATATAGAAATAAAAAACAAGAGAGTGAAGCAATGAAATAAAAAGATGGTTCTTGGAAAAATCAATAAAATTAACAAACCTTTATCTAGACTGACAAAGAAATGAGAGAGGACACAATTAATCAAAATCTGAAATGAAAGGTAGACATTACTTCTAAACCTACAGGAAAAAAAAGTACTATGAGACGATACTATGAACAAGAGTACACAACCAAATGAGATAACCCAGATGAAATGGACAAATTCCTAGAAATACATGAATTAGCTACACTGATTGAAGCATAAATAGATTAAAACAAAATAATATCTATTTAAAAAATTGAAAGAGTAACCAAAAACCTCCCAACAAAGAAAAGCCCAGGTCCAGATGGCTTCCAAGGGGAATTTTTACCAAACATTCCAAGAGGAATTAATACCATTCCTGCTCAGTCTTCAAGAAAATTGAAGAGAAGAGAACACTCCCTATGGCAGTTTGATATTGCTTATGAATTCCAAAAATAGGTATTGGAATTTGTTTGTGAAATGGTCTTTTCCTCTGGGCATATTAGATTATATTGGATTCAGAGGTTTCACTTTTATTTGATTAAATAATGATTAAGGCTTTGATTGGGCTGTGTCAGCAGGACGTGGAGTCCCCATCCCCTTGTTCAGCAGGGACTCACAGAGAAAACGCACCACAGAGAAGGGAGGTTGGAGTTTTGATACACAGTCTAGGGTAGTAAAAACACCAAGAAGGAGAACGCAAGCGAGTTTGGATTCTGTAGCCCAGGAAGTAAACACGCAGAAGCAGATACATGAGGAAAGAAAGAAGGTTCCATTAGACACTGCAGAGGTCTTGTGAAGAGAGACGAGCCATTCACCTGAGAGTTTACAGCTGACCTTGTATAGACAGCAGAGCAGCTGAGCCTGGAGAGAATCGAGCCCCAGGAGAGAGATGAGACTTATCCCAGTCTACAGTTGATATTGGAAGAAGCTGGGACCATGGAGCCTTAAGAGGAAGAGGAAGGCTGAATGTCAGCAGCCATTTTGCTCCAAAATGTGGCAGCAGACTTTTGGTGAGTGAAGTAACTTACGCTTTATGGTCTGGTAAATCTAAGCTTGTACCCAAAATAAATACCCTTTATGAAACCCAACAGATTTCTGGTATTTTGCATCAGCACCTCTTTGGCTGACTACTACACTCCCTAACACATTCAATGGGGCCAACATCATCCTCATAGCAAAGCCAGATAAGCATACCACAAGAAAATAAAATAACAGATCAATATCACTTTTGAACAGAGATGCAAAAATCCCCAACAAAATACAACCAAACCAAATACAACAGCATATTAAAAGACTTATACACAATGATCAACTGGAATTTATCCCTATTATTCAAGGATATTTCAATATAAGAAAATCAATTAATGTAATACATCCAAATGAACAGAATGAAGAAAAAAATATGATCATCTCAATTGATGCAGAGAAAGCATTTGACAAATTTCAGTATCCTTTCTTGGTAAAAACACTTAAAAATCTAGGAATAGAAGGAAGCTTCTTCAACATAATAAAGAGCATATTTGTTTATTGTGTGGGTCTTCACCCACTGACATAATACACTATGACAAGATGAACACTAACACTTACATATTCCACATAAGCCTGCCCCAGGTGCACTCTGTCCTGTATGCAGCCCCCCCAATCCAATAACCTACACCATATTTGCCGTATTTGCCAAAATGACATTCCCAATATCATAGTTTTAACCACAGACATGCAAATCCCCAGAGTTCACCTGCTCCTTCCCCTGACCCTCTGACCACTTCCATGGATAGTCCAAAACAACCCCCTCACAGACTAGCACTACGGTGGTCCCTCACAGACTAGCACTACGGTACCCAATTGCATCACTGTACCACTGCCATGCCCATCCACTGCACAGCTACACCATTCTACCTTATCAAAGACTTTGCCCATATGGGCATTGGCTCACCACCCTCTACTACCTTTCTGTCTCTAGTGAACCTAGCTTCCAGACTCTAGCTTTGTGAGTCTGCTCAATTTGCTTAATTCTTATCAGCGAGGTCATGTAGTATTTGTCCTTCAGTGCCTAGCTTACTTCACTAAACATAAGGTCTTCAACATTAACCTATGTTATCCTGTGTTAATACTGCACTCCTTCTTATAGCTGAGTAATATTCCATTGTATATATATACCACTGTTTGCTTATCCATTCATCTGTTGATGGACATTTGGGTTGCTTCCAACTTTTGGCAATGGTAAATAATGCTGCTATGAACATTGGTGTGTTTTTATCTGTTCATGTCCCTGCTTTCAGTACTTCTGGATATATACCCAGAAGTGGGATTGCTGGATCATATGGCAGTTCTAGCTTCCTGAGGAACTGCCAAACGGTCCTCCACAATGGCTGCACCATTCCATATTCCCACCAGCAGTGGATAAGTATTCCCTTTTCTCCACATCCTTTCCAACACTTGTAGTCCTGTTTTTCTAATAGCTGCCAGCCTAATGGGTGTACAATGAAAACTCATTGTAGTTTTGATTTGCATTTCCCTAATAGCTAATGATGTTAAGCATCTTTTCATGTGTTTTTTAGCCATTTGTATTTCTTCTCTGGAAAAGTGTCTATTGAAATCATTTGCCCATTTTTTAAATGGGTTGTTTGTCTTTTTATTTTCAAGATGTAGGATTTCTTTATATATGCTGGATATTAGGCCCCTATCAGGAAGATGGTTAACAAATATTTTCTCCCATTGAGTAGGCTGCCTTTTTACTTTCTTGACAAACTCCTTTGAAGTGCAAAAGTTTTTTTTTAATTTTGAGGAGGTCCCATTTATCTATTTTTTCTTTTGTTGCTCATGCTTTGGGTGTAAAGTTTATGAAACAGTTTCCTATTACAAAAGGGAGTCATGCTATGTTCTCAAATAGAGGGGCAAGAGTCTTTTGAGTACATAGGCAGTGCCTAATACAAGAAAACAGACCAATATGCCCAGCAATCAAAATTATTGGAAGTAACTATAAATCTTATTCTTCAAAAAGTGAAACTTAGTGGTCACCATAGGTCCCGAGGACAGCTGGAGGGCAGAATAGAATAGATAGAACATAGGGCGTTTTTAGGGTATCATAATAGTTCTGCATGTTCTCATAATAATGGATACAGGCCATTTTAAATTTTGTCAAAATTTATAAAAGTGCAAGGCCCAAAATATAAATCATAATGTAACCCATCGATGATGGTTAGTAGTAATGCTTTGATATTTGTACATCAATAGTAACAAATGTCATCCGCATGTAAAATGTTATTAATAGGAGAGAGCAGAAAAGGGGAAGGGCATTGGGTATATGGGAATACTCTATATCCTCTACATGACTTTTCTGTAACCTAAAGTTTCTCTGAAGATAAAATGAAAAAAATAAATAAGACTCTCTCTGCCTAGAGGGTCCCGCACCAAGTCTTGTTGTGTATCTCTGTCTTTCTCTCCCATTTTTCAACAAGGTCTGTTCTTCTCCCATTTTGCAAATAAATTCTTTTAACTGGCCCAAAACCAAAAATAAAATACACTGAGGGAATATAAGAAAGAAAATGTCACAGTACATACATACAAGATAACAGATATTACAGTGATGAAAGATATAATGCCCAAAACAATTTTTTTGTTATTTATATTTTTTAAACTTTTTTGTATTTTATATGTTTTTTTAAAAAACTATCATTATTATTTTATTTTATTATTTTTATTTGGTTGTTTTCTTTGCTTCATCTTTGGAGAGGTTTTGGATCACAGAAGAGTCACAACTGTGGCAGAGGAGGATCACTGGTGTGGGGTGTCAGTGATAGGGAGATGCATGGGATGGAGTTATTCTGGAGCATGCCTCTAAGGCATATAAATGTGTTCCAGTGTTCATGGGGCATTGTCACAGTGGATGGAGAGCCACACAATAATCAAAAGAATATTGAATTCCCATCTTGGGGAGTTCTGCTACATTCTCTAATGGGATAGCAAGAATCCCCTGAGTACATGGGCAGTGCCTAGTGAAAGAGGACAGACCGTTGTGCTGGGCCCTTGATATAGAAGATTGTACTTATGAACCTTTTCTTTTGAAATTGAAACTTAGCCTACTATTATATGTTGCCTAAGAGTTACCTCCTGAGGCCCTCTTTGTTGCTCAATGGCCTCTCTCTAAGCCAAACTCAGCATATAAATACACTACCTTCCCCCTGGCCTGGCACAAGACTCCTGGGGATGAGCATTCCTGGCACTGAGGGATGATTACCAAGTGCCAACTAGCAGTGCACCTGGAAAAAGACCTTGACAATAAGGGGGAAATGGTAAATACAAATGAGTTCTTATGGCTAAGAGACTTCAAAGTGAGTCAGGAGGTCATTCCAGAGGTTATGCTTATGCACATGTCAGCAGGATCTCATTGACTGCCACAGTAAAAATTGCCTCAAATAGTGGGCTCCTGAAGTTCAGGAGACATCCAGACACTATAGGCAGGGCAGATAGCTCAGGAGTTTGGTGCCCTGCCAGTGGGCCTTACTTTGGAATGTATGTTCCCTGGTGTGACAGAGGTGGACTCAGTTGTTTCCCCACACATGGCTCTTCTGCCCCTTCTATTTGAACCTAGAATTAGTAGTATACTTGATAGTTGTATGTCCAGGGACTTAAATCTTTGGTCCTTCCATGTGCCAGTTGAGCCCTGAATCTCAACACAGTAGAAACACCTACTCTCCGGTTCACTGGCCTCACCCAGGACAACTAAAAAAGAGATGATAATGGACAATATCCATCTCAAAGAACAGAGAGAATCTACAAGTGGAAGCAAGATAGTTCCGTCCATCTGCCTCATGGATCTAAGCCCCCTCTCAATTAAAACAGTGTGGGCATCACCATCCCAAAACCCTCAAGATTGGGGAATGAATAATGAACTAAAGTAGACTATTATTCTAATATAAACTTATTACTATTCTAGCAATGGAAAAACTTTTATCATTAATGTGGAGGCAGTGTCCAACAGAAGTTCTGAGGTGAAGGAGAGGGGAAAAATAGGTGGAATATGGGGTCATTTTTGGGACATTGTAATTGTCCTGCATGACATTGCAATGATGGATACAGGCCATTATGTATTTTGTCATAACTTTACAAAACTGTGTGAGACAGAGTGTAAACTATAATGTAAAGTGGCAATGCTTCAATATGTGTTCATCAATTGTAACAAATGTACCACACTATTGAAGAATGTTGTAATGTGGGTAAGTGTGG
>PVKH010003113.1:11660-25685 GCA_004027955.1 Chaetophractus vellerosus | reverse complement strand
AAAATTGACAACCCTTAGCTAGACTAACAAAGAAAAAAAAAGAGAGAAGATACAAATATATAAAATAAAAAATGAGAAAGGGGATATCACCATGGACCTCACAGAAATAAAGAGTATCATAAGAAGATACTTTGAAAAATTGTATGCCAACAAGATGGTAATTTATATGAAATGGATAAATGTCTAGAAACCCACAAGCAACTGATACAGGAAAAAGAAATAAACAGAATCCAAATTGGAAAGGAACAAGTGAAAATCTCACTATTTGCAGATGACATGATCCTATACATAGAAAGTCCTGAAAAATCTACAACAAAGCTTCTAGAGCTGATAAACAAGTTCAGTAAAGTGGCAGGATATAAGATCAAAATGCAAAAATCAGTAGCATTTCTGTACTCTAATAATGAGCAATCAGAGGAGGAAATCAAGTGAAAAATTCCATTTACAATAGCAACTAAAATAATCAAAAGCCTAGGAATAAACTTTAACTAAAGCAAATTGATAGTTCTGATATAGATCCTCACATATATGGACAACTGATACCACCAAGAATGGCCTCTTCAATCAATGGTGCTGGGAAAACTGGATATCCATATCCAAAAGAAAGAGAGAGGGTCACCATCTTATGCCCTATACAAAAAGTAACTCAAGATGGATCAAAGACCTAAATATAAGAGCAAAGATGATAAAGCTCCTAGAAGATAATGTAAGGAAGCATCTATGAGCTTTTTTGGTAGGAAATGATTTAAAAATTTCGTGCCCAAATTACAAGTAACAAAAGAAAAAAATAGATAAATTGGACTTCCTCAAAATTAAAACATTTTGTGCTTCAAATGAGTTTGCCAAGAAAGGGAAAATGCAATCTACTCAATGGGAGAAAATATTTGGGAATCACATATCTAATAAGGGTCTAATATCCAACATATATAAAGAAATCCTACATCTCAAAAATAAAAAGACATCTCATTTTTTTAAATGGCAAGAGATTTGAACAGACACGTTTCCAAAGAGGAAATATAAATGGCTAAAAAGCACATGAAAAGATGCTCCACATCATTAGCTATTAGGGAAATGCAAATCAAAATTACTACAATGAGATATCATTGTACACCTATTAGACTGGTGGCTATTACAAACAAACAGAGAATTTCAAGTGTTGGAGAAGATGTGGAGGAAAGGCTACACTCATCCACTGCTGTTTAGAATGTAGAATGGTGCAATCATTGAGGAGGACAGTGTGGCAATTCCTCAGGAAGCTAACTATAGTATCGCCATATGACCCAGCAATCCCACTGCTGGGTATATACCCAGAAGAATTGAAAGCCTGGACACGTAGAGATATGTGCACACCAATTGTCACAGTGGCATTATTCACTATTGCTAAAAGTTGGAAGCAATGTAAGTGTCCAAGAACAGAGGAATGGATAAGCAAAATGTGGTGCATACATACAATGGAATATTACTTAGCTGTAATAAGGAATGAAGTATTGACACATGACAACATGGATGAATATTGAATATCCTATGTTGAGTGAAGTAAGCCAGTCACTAAAGTACAAATATTGCATGAACTCACTTATATGACCTAAACATCCTGAGCAGATTCAGAGAGATAGAGTCTGGAAGAGAAGTTATCTAGAGCTAGAGCTTGATGAGCTGATGCTCAATCTCAGCAGAATCCATGATAAAGTGGAAGGGTGTAGTTGGGCAGAGGATAGGTGTGATGGTGGTGCAGGGATGTGAGTTAGATCAAGGGTGCTGGAATGTGAGGATGTGCAGTTTGGTCTGGACTATCCATGGAACTAAGGGGAGGGCTAGAGGAAGGAAGAGGTGAACCCAGGATTTGTAGGTCTGTGGCTGAAACTACAATGGTGGGAATGTTATTTTGGCAAATATGGCAGAGGAGGGTCACTAGGGCAGGATGTCAGTTGTGGGGGGATATTAACTATTGACCATGGTTAGTAGTACTACTTCAATATTTGTTCATCAATTGTTACAAATGTACCATACTCATGTAAGATGATATTAATAGGGAAAAATGTGAGAGCAGATGGCAGTGGGGTATATGGGAATCCCCTATATTTTCGATGTGAGTTTTCTGTAACCTAAAGCTTCTCTGGAAATAATGTGAACAAAAAACAAGACACGGGGAACATACAGAAGAAACTGTAAATATAAATAAAAGAAAACAGATCTCATGGTAATTGTATTAGTCAACCAAAGGGGTGGTGATGCAAAATACCAGAAATTGGTTGACTTTCATAAAGGGCATTTATTTGGAGTAGAAGCTTACTTTTGGCCTACAGTTACCAGGCCATAAAGCATAAGTTATTTCCCTCACCAAAGTCTATTGCTACGTGTTGGAGCAAGATGGCTGCTGATGTCTTCCAGGGTTCAGGCTTCCTGGGTTCTTCTCTTCCCAGGGCTTGTTTTGCTCTGGGCTCAGCTGCCCTACTCTCTCCACAAGGTCAGCTGTAGACTATCAGGCAACCGGCTCTGTCTCTTTCCCTGGGTCTCAATTCTCTCCAGGCTCAGCTGCTCTTCTCTTCTGTGTGCTTACTTCCCGGGCTCCAGCTCAAACCTCCAGCATCAAAACTCCAACTCTCTTCTCTGCTATGTGGTTTTCTCTCTGAGCTCCTGCTCACCAAGGGGGCAGGAACTTCCTGTCCTACTGACATGGCCCAATCAAAGCCCTAATCATAATTTAATCAAGCTGAGGTATAGACCAGTTTACAAACATAATCCATTATCTATTTTTCAAATTCATAAACCATGCCATACTGCTACAGTGATGAAAGGCACAATGCAAGGATATTCTTTTGGCTTTGTTTTTGGGGAGGTGGTTGGGGTTGTAGAAAAATCACAGATGCAGGGATGTGAATGGAGTTGTTGGTACTGGAATGTGTGGTTGAGCAGGGTGTGTGTGTGGGGGGGTAGTAGGACTATCCATGGAACTAGGGGGAGGGCTGGAGGAAAGAACAAGTGAACTCGGGGTTTGTAGGTCTGTGGTTGAAACTATAATAGTGGGAAAGTTCTTTTGGCAAATATGGCAGAGGAGGGTCATTGGTGCAGGGTGTCAGTGGTGGGGGGATATGTGGGGAAGGGTGCACCCGGGGCATGCCTCTATGGAATATGAGTGTGCTCTTGTGCTTATGGGGTGTTATCTCAGTGGGTGGACACCCACACAATAACCAACAAAATATTAAATTCTGGGGAGTCCTTCTACATTCTCTAACAGAGTGGCAAGAATCTCTAGAGTTCATAGGCAGTACCTAGTGAAAGAGAACAGACCACTATGACAGGCCCTTGATATTAATGCTTGTACTTATAACCCTTATCCTTGTATAATTGAAACTTAACCTAGTAATATATATTGCCTAAGAGTTACCTCCTGAAAGCCTCCTTGTTACTCTAATGTGTACTCTTTCTAAGCCAAACTCAGCATATAAATTTACTGCCTTCCCCCTTGCATGGGACATGATTCTGAGGACAGGCCCCCCTGGCTTGGACTTGCAATGCATTTGGAAAACGACCTTGACCAAAAGTGTGAAATATTAAATACAAATGAGTTTTTACAGCTAAGAGATTTCAAAGTGAGTCAGGAGGTCATTCCAGAGATTACGCTTATGCATGTATCAGGAAGACCTCACTGATTGCCACAGTAAACAGTGTGCTTCAAGCAGAGGAGATCCCGAGAGCTCTAGAGACATCTGGACACTATAGGCAGGGCAGACAACCCCAGGAAATCAGCACCCTGTCAGCAGGCCTTATTTTGGAATATATGTTAACTTATCTCCCCAATGTAACAGAGTTAGACTCATTTATAATTTCCCTACAAGTGGTTCTTCTACCCCTTTTATTTAAACCTATATTTATCACTATACCCATTAAATATATGTCCCAGAGACTTAAATCTTCAGTCTTTTCCTATGCCAGTTGTGCCCTGAATCTCAGCAGAGTTGCAGACAAAACCTATTCTCCAGTTCATCAGACTCAGCCAGGACAACTAACAAAATTTTGATGATGGACAAGGCCCATCCCAAAAAAAACAGAGAGTATGTACAACTGCAAGCAACATGGTTCCATCTATCTGCCCCATGGGATCTAAGTTCCCACTCAATTAGAAGCAGAGTGGGCAGCACAATCCTAAAATCCTCAAGATAGAGGAATGAACAAACATAAGGGGGGAATGCAATTATGGACTAAAATATTACTATTCTAGTTATGGAAGAACTTGTAACATTGATATAAAAACAATGTTCACCAGAGGTTCTGAGGGGAGAGAAAGGGAAGAATAGGTATAACGGGGAAAAATTTTGGACATTGGAATTGTTCTGGATGGTATCACAATGATGGATACAGGACATTCTATTTTTTGATGAAACCTATAAAATTGTATTGTGCAAAGGATAAACCATAATGTAAACTATAGTTCATGGTTAGTAGCAATGCTTCAATATTTGTTCATCCATTGTAACAAATGTACCACACTAATGAAAGATGTTATTAATAGTGTAAAATGTGAGGGGGAAGGAGTGGGGTATATGGGAATCCCCTATATTTTCAATGTAATTTTTCCATAATCTAAACTTCTTTAAAAATAAAGAAAAAAACTAACTTTCTAATTAAAAATAAGTAGATATATACATATATAAATAAAAGAAAAATGTATTAATAAGGCCTGTTTAATTACAAAGTATCAGAAATTATGCTTATTTCTTTGCAAACATTCTTCCTGTAGCAATGTAGTACAGTGGAATACTTGAGGAGATCTCTAGAAGTAGCCTAATTGGTTTTAAATCCTGGTTTTGACTCATTCTCAGTAAGTAAACCTAGCAAATTGCTTATTTTCTGTGACAACAATTTCTCATCTTTAAAACAGATGTAATAATAATTGTACCTCCAAAATTAAACTAAGCAAAAGTGTATGTTATAATTAACAGTGCCTGATGCAGAGTAAGTTCTATGTATATCTTTTTATTTTTGCTATATTTCTATATTTTTATTTTCTATTTATACTATTATTATTGTTCTGAGAGATAGGACTATACCCTCAGGTTTACTTTCTGTATTTTACCTTATACTGCTAGTATAGCTCATTTAGTTTCTATATTACACCTCAAAGAGCTGGTATAAAATATTTTTAGTCTTGATTTATTTTTATGGATTAATAGTTGGAGATTTTTTGAGGGATGTTTCTAACAATCTTATTATAACAATCTTATTAAAGCATAAACTATCCAAGTCATCCTTCTTCTTTGACTCACCACAGACATGGTCTGATTCACTGATATCATCTCCAACCTGAATTGTGTATATCAGAAATATACATGAGAAACAAGAGTTTCAGTGAAAGAACCCATCTGGAGGATACTGCTCTTTCTTTTCAAATATATGGTGAGTTTATATATTTCCATATATATGTATGTATTGATTGTTTTAGATTTACCAATTACTGCTTGCTGTTTTGTGTTATGTTTTCTGCTAAATAGGGCTATTATGAAAATAAGAGTTTTTTTTCTTGTGGGTACATTTGTTTGTGTAAAGAAGACAATTTGCACATAAAATAAAGATAAAGCTTCTCTTTTACCTGTCCTTCCCTTATAGGGAAGTGTTGATATTAACAATTTTTAAACAGTGAAATATCTGCTCCCTTCAGTCTATTTATACTGTCACAAATTCACTTATACCAGACAACTTCAAGGAAAGGCGAACATATTGTACATATTGTACACAAATCATTAAAATATAAAAAATTATCTAATGGCACTTTTTATTTTAAAATGAAATTACTGTTATACAGAGGGAAAAAATTCAAGAAATCAAACGCTGCAAAATCTTATTTTTCCCCGACTTGTGTAAAATGAAACTAGATAAACAGTTTTAGTGTCATCAAGGTTTTTTTTCCTTTAAGTAAGTTTATATTGTGCATGAGGGAAGGATGGTTTGAACTAATAACCACTTTAAACAATAAAGGATGATAGACTCATTGACTTATGGTGCTGGAAGGGATTTTGAAAGTCATCAAATCTACACACACTCAGCTAAAATTCAGCAATATAGTGAATAATCCATGAAAACTTCTAGCACCCTCCATTAGCACTTTCATATATTTTTACTGTAACAAAAGCTCCTTTAGTTTAAGTCTACAGTTGAAATTAAAATATTATATTGTTGTTTTGTTTTGTTCATTTTTCACAGGGAAATTTCATGTACTTGAAGACTATTTTGAAGCTTGCTCTTTCTGTTCCTCTTCTGATTAGATAATAGGGATTCTGTTATTCTTTGTTTCTTAGGTTCTCGTTTCCAACACCTCATTTTGCCCCACCATTGCCTAAAAATTTTCTCTGCATTTCTAAAGATTATATTGACTACATTGAAATTCCATTAATTTATATTAAAAGCAAAACACCTGCTTGATTCTCATTAGATATCTCCATTTTAAATTGAGTATTATAAATCAATCTAGACCTCATTGAATGGGTTTAGCATTCAGCACCCAAACCTTTTAGAAACTGTGATCTAATGAAGATAAAACAAAGGAAAAATTGGTGTTTTTTTAGAGTTGTAAATCTAATTGAACAATATTAGAGACGTTCATTTCTAGAAGGAGTAAACCTGTTTTATTTATTATCAGATATTGAGTTGTCACAGCTCAATTTTCTGGAGCCTGAATTTCTTTGGAATATTTTTAAAGCAAAGTTGATTAAAAAAGCAAAATGTAGGCTGTCTCTGCCTAGAGGAGCCTGCACCAAATCTTGGTGTGTATTTCTATCTTTCTCTCCTGTTTCTCTGCAAGCTCTGTTCTTTCCCCCCATTTCCCAAATAAATTCTTTTTACTGGCCTTAAAAAAAAGCAAAATGTAGTTTAGCTGGAGAGATCAAGGAGGTAGATTAAGGTATCATAGGTAAATATCAACTTGAAACTGCTTAGTATTATTTCAGAAATTAAGATATGACAATGCTCTTCAAAAAGAAAAAAAGTAGTATTTTATTCAGGCTCTCTTAGCAAATGAACAGAAAATAACAGACAGTGTAAATTGCAAAATTTTGCTAAAACTTGCTCTGTGTCCTGAAACTTGAGGCTGCAGTTGGTTAGAGATGTCTTTCAACTAAATTATGTGATCTTGATTCTACTTTAATGTGGCTGTATATGAATATAGGCTATTGGGGGAAGAGATTCATGATTGGGATTTTTGAAAATTTGGAATGGTGCAAAATATCAGCTATTTTTCATTATTCTCTCCCTTTGTCCTTTTTGAAAATAAGACATGAAAAACAAAGTATAAGGGGAGCCGGTATGGCTCAGTAGTTGAGCGCCTGCTTTCCACATGCGAGGTTCAATTCCCAGTACCTCCTTAAAAAAAAACACTAATGTTTGAATGTGTGTATGCATGTCTGCGTATATAGGTATAGTATAAAATATATTATGTATATGTATGCATTTATAATTTTTTAACTAAATGCATGATAGTTGGCATGGAAATCATACTGTTCTCTTTTTATTCATGATAATGAATCCTAAATACAAATAATACTGTTTAACATTCAGTTTATAGAAATTTATTGGAGCTTTCAGATGCCAGCATGTATCCTTGAGGGGAAATTATGACTTTTATGGAAGGAATATCTTAGGATAATTGTGTTGGACATTATGGGAAAAAAGAATATAACAAAATTATTTAATATATTTTAAAAACAATGATTATAAAATGATTATCAATTATTTGCCTATCTTTAAGTATTTGATAATGGCACTTTTTTGGGTGAGGAGAGGGTTGCTAAAATTTTAGTGGAACAATGTCAAACAGGCACTTATGGACTCTTAAATTCACTGTCCCTAAAATGTGAACTTTAGTAACGTCTTAAATTGGGGAAAACAACTGGCCAATTTACTAAAATGTGTCTTATTTGCAAGTTTATTAAGAAAGAGAATACTATGACACGAAGCCTCAACATATCATGTGTATTATGGACAAAAATTTGTTATGATGAGTCAAAGACAAGACTCAGATACCACTTACCAGTGTTTTGTTTTATTTTTCTTTTCCAAAATTCTCTAAAATGTTTCACATGCTGAACAGCTCTAGAGACAGGAGCAAATCTTTCGTTATTATTCTCAGTTTTCTATTTTGCAAATATATTTATTCTAGTTAGTATGAGAAGAGGAAAATGAAAGTAATATGTCTTCCTAATTGGCCTCATCTCTATTCTTACAAAGAGTCAGATAATTGAAAGTACTCACAGACCTCCATAGGTTTGTGACAGAATAAAGGTAAAGGGTACTGTACCTTCACCTAGAAAGCATACACCATTCAAGAGGGGCCTGGCACTTACAGGTGTAGCCACAGGGTCACTATAAACCACCAAGACATCTAGCTTTCAGAATTTCCCAAGCAAAAGTTTACAGCAGGACCATTTGTGCCCTATTGGTCTTATAACTAAATCTAGGCTGTGCAACTGGTTGAACCAGGTAGGAACCATCAATCTCTCCCTAAACAATGTAGACAAGATGACACCAGGAACCTCTAGAGGAGTTTCAAACTGTAAATTGCACTTCATCAATAATTAGCACATCTCTTCCTTATTTTAGTCAAGGTCAGTATCATACTTCTAGGCATCTCTGGAGATAAGCACAGACCTGACCCAGTGCAGCTGCAAAAAAAATTATAGTTTCTTAATTTCATCAAAGAGAAAACAGAGGGATAGAATCAATAATCAGTTCTCTCAACTTTATTGTTGAGGGAGCAAGAATTGGAATCCATCTATTGATATCTGGCCCTGAATCTCTATTAGAACATGCAACCTCTTAGAAAAAAATTCTGATATTTTACATTTGGCTAGAATTTAAAAAATCAAACGTATACATGTAAGTTTCTTTTGTCAGTGTGACAAATATTTGTAAAGATAACAAGGGCATTTGTCCTTTTTCCATTCTCTCTGAGAGCACTGTTGTCACAGAGTGATCTCAAACAAATCATCATCATCATCATCTAACTTATGAAAAATTGCAAATGTCCAAGAAACTTTGCCATTTGGCAATCCCCTCAAACACATTCATGTCAATATAGGAAACAATATTATAAAATTCCAGACTGATTTTCTTTTTTTAAAAATATTTAAATTAATTTTTTAATAAAGAAGCTTTAGATTAAATAAATGTTACATAAAAAAATATAGGGGATTCCCATATGCCCTTTCCCCTCCCGCTCCCCCACCTTCCCACATCAACAACATCCTTCATTAGTGTGGTACATTTGTTATAATTAATGAACAGGCATTGAAGCATTGCCACCAACTGTGGAGTATAATTTACATTATAGTTTACAATGTGTCCTGCACAATTTTGTAGGTTATGACAAAATATATAATTCCTGTATCCTTCACTGCAATGTCATGAAGGACAATTCCAATGTCCCCCAAATGCCCCCATATTACACCCATTCTTCCCTCTCCCTCCCCTCAGAACCTCTGGTGGCCATTGCCTTTTATCATTGACAAAAGTTCCCCCATTGCTAGAATAACAATAAGTCTATAATTGAAAAATAGTAAGTCTACTTTAGTCCAGTGTTCATGTCCCATCTTGAGGATTCTGGCATGGAGCATAAATTCCAAAGTAAGGCCAACTGATGGGGTGATGCATTCCTGAGCTCTTTTGCACAGCTTATAGTGTCTAGATATCTCTAGAGCCCTCAGAAGCCTGGCTATTTGAGGTACTGTTTACTGTGGCAGTCAATGAGATCCTGCTGAGAAGAATGATTTCCTAATGCTATAAGATGAAATTATCACTAAAAACACAAAGTCCGTTTTTATTAGAGCTAAGACAACATTGGGAATCTCAGTTTATAATAACATACCATTTTACCTGTGTAGAGTTTGCAGTCTAAGAAAGGACAGTATGCATATAGGCACTTAACAAATAAGTCTTGGGGGTCTGCACATGATAGAACTCTTTGGCCTAAATGTATTCTTAATTTTATCAAAGAGGGAAAAAAAAAACAAGTTATAGGCAAAATCAGTATGGTATCATGGAAACAAAATGTTTACTAATAGTAAGTGAATGATTTCTACAGCAATCATTTAAGCCAAACAGCAAAAATATCTTTCTATGACTTGTCCCTGGCCTCTCACTTCTTCATTGTTCATTGCCTTACTCCTAATAACACCATGTAATTCCAACATAAAGCCATTTGTTCCTTGTCTTTGAAAACTAGGAGCCTTATTTGTTCTTGATCTCTACTTCATAGAAAAAGAAATGCTCTCTGGGTGGCAGATTTTTTGGGTCATTGAGAGACCATAGTGTTCCTTGAGCAGAAACTGAAAAAAAAAACACATTTTAACTTTAACATTGGGGAAAATGTAACTGTTAATATAAGAAGTTGTCTTCACTTTCCCACTTTTTCTTCTAGTTGAATTA
The DNA here is from genome assembly GCA_004027955.1 of Chaetophractus vellerosus. Lineage (NCBI taxonomy): Eukaryota > Metazoa > Chordata > Mammalia > Cingulata > Chlamyphoridae > Chaetophractus > Chaetophractus vellerosus. The sequence goes on along the minus strand of PVKH010003113.1, from coordinate 15,269 downwards.
AAATACTCTTCTTATCATTTTAAGATCCCATTGTGGCACTGGCGGTGATGTAGCCGTTTACCTTTGCTCTAGGTCATGGTCTGGCCCGACATGCTTCTCATTTTCTGATTTTAACAGACGTTGGAATAACTGGCATGAATCATCACTCCTAAATGGAGGAAGTTCATTACAGAGCATAAGTAGCTTTCTGCTCTCTCATTCAGTATATGACATCTTTTTTAAATCCTTGAATAAAAGATGTATTCGAAGGAAGAAAAAGGAATCATAAGCATGGTATTCTAAAGTAGGTATTTATTACAATGTTATTCCTCTTTTCCTGGACTATACATTCTCAATTTAGAATCTGAGGTCCAGTTTATTACCTCCTTTGTAACTGCTTTGAGGCTCTACCATTTCTTTTCCTTCCCAGTTGCTGTTAGTTATTATCAATGAGAAGTGTAAAGAACATCAAAATTATTTGTCCTTTTCTGGGTGCTCAGTAGATCTTGGAGAAAGAATCCCCACTTCTTTCTGGTAACTCATGGGAGAGTGGTTATTGGAAATGAAGTAATCTGGAAACAAGATCACCTACATTGATATTGTCTATTATATCCAGGTTTAGATTACATTAGCTCACTGTGGTAATTCACAATTTCTATTCCTGTTGGTAGTAACTTTTGACAGATGTTCCAATGTAATTTGACCCACCCACAGGTATATCTGCCTAAATTCCTATGTTGGGAAGCTGTAGAACGTCACAGTCTCAGATTTCAAGAAAAGAGAACACTTAAGGCCCAAGGGGGATCTCAAATAAATCTTATTCTATGACCTCATACACTGAGAGATTCTAAAGGATGACAACACATCAGCTGATATTAATTCTCTTATTTGTTTGTTCCTTTATCCATTCAATGAATCTTTATTCCATTATTTTTACTTTTTTATTAGAGAAGTTGTGTTTATAGGAAAATCATACATAAAAGACAGGATTCCCTTTACCACATTTTTATTAACACCCTGCATTTGTGTAGTATATTTGTTACAATTGATGAAAGCAGTTTTTTAAATAATTGTACTATTAACTATAGCCTTATGGAATATTTTCTCCATATATTTAACTTATTTTATTATTATTTTTTAAAGATTTTTTAAAAATTTATTACATATCCCCCCTTTCTGCTTGTTCTTGCTGTGTTCATTTTTGCGTTCTTCTGTGTCTACTTGTCTCCCCCTGCTGCGGCGACCCGCCGAGTCAGCTCACTGCGCGGCAGCTTGCCTGCTCATGGTGGCCTGCCTGCTCGTGGCAGCTTGCCCGGCTCACAGGGGCTTGTCCTGCCGGCGGGAGCTTGCCCTGCCCATGGTGGCTTGCTTTCTCAAGGCGGTCTGCCCACTCGAGGAGGCCCCAGGAACCGAACCTGGGGCCTCCTATGTGGTAAACTGGTGCCCTACCAATTGGGCTACAGCCGGCCCCTTAACTTATTTTAAACTTGATGATAACTGTGTTGTGTAGATCCATGAATTTTTTAAAATTTTTATTCTAGTGACATATATCCAACATAAAATTTACTTTTTTAACCACATTCAAATACATAATTCAGTGCTGTTCATTACACTAATGCTATTATCACTAGCATCCATTACCTAAACTTTTCCATCATCCCATATGGAAACTGTACATTGTAAGCCTTAGTTCCCTATCCCTATTCCCACCCCATCCCCTGGTAACCTGTACTGTACATAATCTAGATTCTGCCACTATGAGTTTCTTTTTTGAATTATTTCATATCAGTGAGAGTATACAATATTTGCATTTTGTGTCTGGCTTATTTCACTCAGCATGATGTCTTGAAGGTTCATCTGTGTTGTCACATGAACCAGAACATCATTACTTTTTATGGCTGCCATTCCACAAATATTTAGTGCTTACTATGTGGTAGGTACTGTTATAGGTACTAGATATACAGTGCCTTCATGGAACTTACATTCTAGGGATGGGAGACATTCAATAAAATAAATTCATATTTCTTTTATATAAATAAATATATAAATATACATATGTAAGTGAAACGGTGATAATTATTGTGGAAAAAATAAAATAGAGAAGAGAGATAGGGAAAACTGGAGTGGCAGTTATTGGGCAGAAAGACCTCATTGATAAAATCTGAAGTTGATAAAGGAGTGAGCTTTGTGGCTTTTTGAAAGAAGACAGTGCCAGATAGAGGAAATTGCAAGGCCAATTTGGCTTGACCCAAAGCTTTAAATTTGCTGGCATTGTTGTTCTGCTAAAGTCAGCAACAAGAAGCTATAAAAGTTTGACAAAGTTGTCTGTAAGGGATTTGAATTTTGCTCTAATTTTAATCTTTAAATCTACTTGAAAAAAGTACAATCACATAATTATATATTTAAACTATTTTCATGAAATATTCCAAAACTTCAGAAAAGAAAAGACAATAGGCCAAACATCCATATACCTAACACTTGTCTTTAAAAAATCTTAACATGTTGCCAAGTTTTAAAAACAAGCATCAGAGAGACAGTGTAGACATTTGTATATCTGTGTTATTTAGGATTCATTGCCATAAACAAAAAGGCAGGAAAGGTGTTCAGTGAAAGGGAATGGGTGATTTTCAGAATTGTTGGAAATTAAAAAGAACCAGGTTCAAGGCTTGGCTTACATGAAAAATGGGCGAAATCATGCCACAGAATTGTGCTGATGCAAACCTGAAGCCATGACTGCTGATGTCCCACTGAGAAATAGAGGCAAATGCTCCCACCCTTGCTGCCCCACTGATGCAACTTCTCCCTGCTAATCCTACCTCCTAACCATAGTCATTCCTGAAAGCCTGATGCCTTTGCAGCCACCTTAATCAGACTTTATCAAATTATACACTTCCAAATTGAAATTTCATGTAGATGAATCTAATTATTGTGCCTATTTACAAAAGAGGCTTAGGACTCAAATTTCTGGATTTTTCTTGGGGAAGGCAGAACTTACTCTATTGGAAATTCCCCCAGTATTGCAAGGGTGTTCAAGAGATGCCCAGCAGAATGCATGTCAGATGTCCTCAAAGGTATGCCTCCTGTATTAGTCAGCCAAAGAGGTGCCTTTGCAAAATACCAGAAAATGGTTGGTCTTTATAAAGGGTATCTATTTGGTGTAGAAGCTTACAGTTACCAGGCCACACCACAGAGCATAAGTTTCTTCCCTCACCAAAGTCCATTGCCATGTGTTGGAGCAAAACAGCTGCTGATGTTTGCCAGGGTTCAGGCTTTGTGGGTTTCTCTCTTCCTGGGGCTGTGTTTCTCTCTGGGCTTAGCTCCACCACTTCCTCCACGAGGTCATCTGTAGACTGTCAGGCGAATGGCTCACTTCTCTTCTCCTGGGGCGTTCTCTCCATCAGAACTGCTTCTCAAACACTGCTTCTAAAATCTGCTCCCTCTGTCCTTTGCCTTGCCTTTTATATTCAATTCCCCCACCCACCAAGGGGTGGGGCTCAATGCCCTACTGACGTGGCCCAGTCAATGCCCTAATCATAACTTAATCATGCCCAGATTAACAGATCAGTTTACAAGCATGATTCAATATCGATTTTTGGAATTCATAATTACATCAAACGGCTATACCTTCCA
>PVKH010003113.1:0-11560 GCA_004027955.1 Chaetophractus vellerosus | reverse complement strand
CCCCACCCACCAAGGGGTGGGGCTCAATGCCCTACTGACGTGGCCCAGTCAATGTCCTAATCATAACTTAATCATGCCCAGATTAACAGATCAGTTTACAAGCATGATTCAATATCGATTTTTGGAATTCATAATTACATCAAACGGCTATACCTTCCATGTCTCATTTCTCTACCTCCCTAGAAACACTAATACGTTGAATTTAATATTCACAATTTACATATAAATGTATATATTTAGTACTTATATAGAATTCTTAAAGAATATACACCAACAGTACTTTTAACCTTGGAGATGGTAGAGAGATTTATTTTCCCTTGTATTCTCACTCATGAACTAATCTTCAATTTTTTAAAAATCTTTTCCATTTTCATCTTTGAACCCTAGGAATTGTGCTGTTGATTTTTTCTACTTGAAGCCTCAGGATAATAGGTGGCCTTTCTTTTAGTCAAAATTCCTGTAAATTAATTTGATATAGAAAAGGATGGTCTTTCTATCTTTTTAGCAATTAAACTTTCAATGATTTTTCATTGCTCATAAGAAATAAAGTATAAAATCTTTAGTCTAGTATTTAAGGTCTTCAGTGATGATACCCTGACCTTCTCCTCCAGTTTTATGTTAATTATCTTCTATCCAGACCTTCTTTTCCAACCATTCTGATCTTATTTCCCTTTAGTTTATTTTGCTCTCTATTCTGGCACTTTAAGGATGCCAGTCTCAATTTGCCCATCCTTCACATTTTTAAATAATATTTCTGGACTACCCTAAGACAAAGTATTCTATTCTTCTTTAAAATTAATAGAACTTATTGTCTACATATTTATTTGGCAAGTTTTCATTTGGTTTTTTGTAATATTTCTTGTATTATTATCATGTTTTTAATTTTCTTTTTTAGACTTTATTCCCTGTTTCCAGAAAACTTTCCTCTTGGGGCAGAAAATTTTATGTCTCCAAGGATTTAATGCCAAGCTCTACTTAATACTATTTGTTGAGTATTTAACCTGGGAGTCCCAAGGCCATTTTATGTTGCTTACCTATATCTATAATATGATATGGGTTGAATGTGTGCTATTCATGAATAATGAGTTGTACCTTATTTTTCCAGTTAAATGGTAAGTGGATTTTTGTTAAGAGAAGTTAATGTTTATTTTTCTGTTCTCTTGTTTTTTTTTGCTTGATTGGAAGAACAAAAATGTAGATTAGTAGTGTAAAGAAACACTACATGGAACAAGATGTTTTTACCACGTTAAAAAATATTGCTTATCATTTGGTAACACGCTCAGAATTTAAAAAGACAATCATTTCATTTGGCCCAGCCCATTCTTCCCAGGAACAAACTTCCAGACAATCCTAATTTCATGTACCCTGCTTTTACAAACTGCAAAGAAAAATGTATTCAGCATCTTAAAAGATGGTGCCCTCATTGTGAAGCATATCAAAACTGGACATGGCATTTTTATTTATGACAAACCTTGATTATAGTGTCCTTTACCTTGTATGTCCTGACCAGCCAATGTTCTTTGGTATATGCTTCTTTCAGGACATAAAGCTCAAGTCTTCATGTCTAGCCCTGGCATTTGAAATGTGGTCAAAACCTCATGGAAACTTGGCTTCTGTGTACACCTGTCCAAATGGCAACAACACATATGTGAAGTGCTTGAGCAGCACTGGGGAGCTCTTATGGTTCATATGGCATTCCCCATTTGGAGTGTTGTAGCCATGCTCCTTAAAACCAACCATAGAGAACTACTGATGTCATCAAAGGAATACTCAGTGAGAGCTCCAAAAATAACCAAAAAAATAGCTGACATCAAGCTCTCTCATGCTCTCATAATCTTCCCTTCTGTGGATGCCACTGCCTCTAATCATTGAGAAATATGGATCCTATTCCGTGTTTATAAAGAGAATTATACTTACACTATTGTTTGATTTCCTAATAGCTAGAATTTTCCACTAAAACTGTCTCATTCTCCATAACTGTAATATTTGCTACAATCTCACTGAAATGACTTTCACATACTCTGGTGTATTGTGACAAAGCACTTATTCTAAGTCTCCAGAAGAAGGATGCCATTCATACCCCAGGAAGAGAACACAATGGAGGGAAAAGGGTAGGCCTGCTTGGTAATACAGGTTGAATGGAAGTGAAAGCGAAGAGAAGGAAAACCATGACGAAGATCTTTCCACTAGCTACTATATTCATAGCAGGTTAGGTCCAATACTGTTGCATCTTTTAATTTTTTTCTGGACAACTGATGTCAAGATTCTTCAGACAGCACCTGAGATATCTAATGCCAGAAAAAAAGGCACAAGACAGGTACCAACATTAGAAGGAGATGCACCATCACAGCTTGTAAGTACATGCTGGCCATACAATATAGAATGATAAAAGTTTTCCAAGCATTTTTGCAGGCCAAAAATGCTAAGAACTAGATGGTGGGCTAATGCTAGGACCAATAAACAATGTTGGACCTTAGCACACAAAGGATCCAGCAGTGAGTTAGAGAAACCATATTTGGCTGTTATTTTACCTGTCAGAATGAAGAGAGCTCCCACAGTAAGGACAGTGAAAATGATGACTATTATGGAGGTGACACCTAGAAAAAGGGCTTCAAATTAGTAGGGATTTAACTCACTGCACAGGTAATTTACAAAGGTAAGAATACAGCACAGACCAAAGACCACAAAGGCTGCTATATTCTCTGTTGATGGAGTGGGGCTGGGAACCCACAAAAGACATTTTCGTCTAGATAAATGGGTCCCAGGCAATAAATGGTTCAGTATGCCAGCTTCTATACCAGTGCAGAGAGAGGGACCTAGTTAATCAAGAACACAAATTCCCAATTAAGAGACGACACAGCAGGGGTTCTCAACAAAGGGGCCGTGAGCTTGAAGTGAAATTCAAAAAAAAATTATTCTTGTGAGGTCATGTTGATGCGGGTGTGATTTATTTATTAAATAATACACAGTATAGTGTGGACTTAGTAAGGGATCTGTGGTTTTCACCTGACTGGCAAAGGTGTCTGTGGAACAAAAATGGTTAAGAACCCCTGCCATACAGAGATAAGGAATGGCATACTTTGCCCCTCAAAGATGGAGCCAGTATTTCCTGCCTTAATCCATATATAGCAGGTGAGCAAAATGCAAAAGCTGGGAATCCCTTCATTGTCATAGGATCCAGCCACAGATCTGGAGATATATCTAGCTACCAAAACAATTATGTGAAGAAGCAGCTCATGGTGGTGCCTGAGACCGGGGTCAGACCAGGCTCCCCGGATGTCACTAGCCTTTGTACTAGATGGCTGCGGAGCAAGGCGAAAGTCAACCAAGAGACTTGCCAGCGGTTCCTGAAGGAGAGTGACCAGCTGATCCACTGTATCGTGGAGTATCAGAACTAGGGCCGGGGCCAACGAGTGCATCCAGTACCAGCAGGTGTTACACAGAAATCTCATTTTTTTTTGGCTACTATCGCAGATGCCAGCCCAACCGGCACTTCAAAATCGATGGAATAATCTTCCAGCTGGCTGTTTTGAGACGTAATTGAAAATAATCCCTCTCCTATGCAATGTAGACAGGATCTTTACCAACTCAACTGTCTCAAACATGAATGAAACCTCTGTGACTTTTTAAAATGTGAAAATGTGAAGAAAGCTACTGAATTAACTGTATTCTCAATGCAAATATTTAATTTAATAGTTTAGCAGATCTGTCAAAAAAAAAAAAAAAAAAAAAAGACAAGTATGCAGCAGCAGGAGTCCAGACCCTGCTTGCAGCAGCACTTTGGTGTAGTGGTATGTGATAATGATAGCAAAGGAAGAGAAAAGAAAGCCCATGGATACACAGGCATTCCAAATGTTGATGATGAAGTGGATGAAATGAAGCACATGGTATATTGCTGCAGAGGTGATCATTTAGCTTGGATGGATTGTTCTTCAGATGACTTGTTCCAAAGGGTCAAGGCCTGTGCATTCAGTCAATTATGGAAATTATAAAAGCACTCTTCAGCCAGGAACAGATCAAATTTGAGGATAACATTTTCAAATTTCAGAGGAGCAGACGAAAAACGGTAATGCAGTGACCGACGACAGAATGAGAAATTTCATAAATATGTCTTATTCTCATAAGACAACTGGAAAAAATCCTAAATCATCCTGACATCAATAGATGACAACAGATGATACTCGAATAGCTGGAGAATATTCCTCAGGAATCTGTTCCTCTTGGGACAAAATTGAGAATATGTTATTGATTAAATACAATAGACTTAATTGCAAAAAGTGCAATGTGTGGGAGAGAGTTTAAACTCTAATGTAAACTATAATCCACACTTAGTGGCAATGCTCCAATATGTGTTCTTCAGTTGTAGCAAATGTACCACACTAATAAAGGATGTTGCTAATATGGGAAAGTATGGGAGGGGTATGGGAATCCCCTATATTTTTTATGTAACACTTATGTTATCTAAGTATCTTTCAAAATATTTTAAAAAATAATAAATGAGAGGATCACAGACCATTAACCCATGGAGGATAAGATAATGGTGTGATCTGAATTCCTTCGAGAACAACTTAAAGACAGCATAATACTTTTCAACTCTGGCTATGTGTTTTTCTTATATAAGATTTTTAAAATTTGTTAAACTTTTAAAAAAAATCTAAACCCGTCTAATTGGCATTAAACTAGTTGGGATTTCATATTTTAATATTTAATCAGAATACATGATTAGAAAAATAATTTTGATTTTCTTTGAATTTGGAATTGCCTTTGTTTTGTTGCTATGATTAGACTCTAAGAAGGCTTCTCAAACTTTAACATGCATATAAATCAGCTTGTTAGATTGCAGATTCTAATTCAGAAGGCCTGGAATGGGGCCTGAGAGTCTGCATTTCTAACAAATTCCTGGGTGATGCACATGCTACTAACCCAAGGCTCTTACATTGAATAGAAATGACTTAAGAGAGTTCCAGAACACAGGCTTCACTTTTACCATTCCTTCTCAAACGTTGGCCACTTGACAACTTCCATATTAATAAGTGAAGAAATAAATATAATGCATTATAATGGTTGTTAAGTAAACTTTATATTACGCCCAAAACAAATTGAAAAAAATTTCCCAAATGGTGCTTTTCTTGCAGCCAAATTGTTCAATCTGTGAAGATCATTCTTTGTATACACTTTGGATTTTTTTTTTAAATTAACATGTAACAAGAGATAGGCCTCTGAAAGTTAAGAACCACAAAATAATAAAAGAAGTAAACCCTTTTATTGAAAAGCTCCAATTCCCATGTTAACTTCTCATTCAGAGCCTAATTGTAACCCAATTAGGGAAATTAATATAAGTAGAAACAGCTGGAACAGAAGGCACTCGGAGTGAAGTGTACCCTCTGCACTCATTATTTGATGGAGATCATTACCCAACTCTACACACCATGCAGATATTTAATATGATTGGGCTAATTTATATCTGAAAAGAATAAGAGCACCTTATGTAAAGAAATGGAGTGACCTATTAGCTCTGATTCTTTAAACATTCTTTTATGTGATGTTTCAAGTGCAGCCATGTGGTAAACCTGAGAAATGTTGCTAGGCTTCCTTGAATATTTCTCTGCAGAATTTCTCTTTTACCTTTTGGTCATGGCGTTATAGTCATCGTGTGAGTGTTGCAAATAGATATCCATAGTGACAACACCGATATGTCCTATGTTCATTCTTATGTGTGGTTGGCATTGAAGACAGCATAAAGCCTTAGTATGAATTTTATATTTATAATTATTTAAATACAGTCTTGCAATTCAAGATACCATCACATTGAGGAATGTCCCACCTAATATAGCCTGTTGTTTAAAATTACTAGTTCTGCACTTAGAAGTAGTTATATAATCTGGTAAAAACTCATTTTTGGGAAGTGAATGTGGCTCAAGTGATTGAGCTCCTGCCTGGGAGATCCCGGGTTTGGTTCCTGATGTCTCCCAAAGAAGATGAGCAAGACAGCAAGCTGGCATGATGGGCTGGTGTGGCAAGCTGACACAAAAAGATGATGCAACAAGAGACACAAGGAGGAAAACATATTGAGATACATAACAAAGCAGGGAGCTGAGGTGGCACAAGCAATTAGTTAGGTACTTCCCTCCAACATGAGAGGGCCCAGGTTCATTCCCAGTGCCTCCTAAAAGGAAGACAAGCACACAACAAACAGACACAGCAAATGCAAACAAGGAGGGGGTGGGGAGAAATAAATAAATATATCTTTTAAAAAACTCATTTTCCTCATAGGTAAATGGTAGATATTAACAGTTTTTACCTCACAGATATGCTGGAAATATTAAATGAGATAATTCATGTAAAACACTTGGACTATTCCAGGGTCATGTACCTACTCAATAAATGTGAGCAATACATATGAATTGGGACCCTGGCACTTTGATTATTATGATTCATAATCTCTCACCTTCAAGTTCAACTCCTAGATAATTTAAGTACCTTTGTCATTTATTGACTACCCAGTATGTATGCACAGGACATCTCAGTAGTCCCAGCTACGATTATACTGTGGAATCCGTGAAAACAAGTAAAATAAGTGACAGGAAGAATAATACTTTATATATTTATATCAACAATATGAATATGGTCTAAAGCATTAATGAAGATATTTACATTCTCTTGCTCTGCCTCTTTTAAATGATAACCCAAAGACATTACATTTTCTTGCTGACATCAGGTTCAGTTGTTTTCTATGTCATCTGCCTTTTGAATGCTAAGAATAAGTAAACATAGTAATGCAATACAGTACAAATAGTGCAACAGTTTCATAGAAGGTAGGGTTGCCTCATGGAATTGGTCAGTGATTCACAGAGCTCACTGATTAATTCAACCAACTTGTCTAATCTGGTTACTGTGGTCAGGGAGCCCAGCAGGGTGAGGAGCCTCAAGCATTACACTGGTTTATATTGGAACAATAGTCTCTTGGTGGTACAACCATTTCTGAATTAGATCAAGTATTTAGATGCTAAAACATAGTGACATATGTTGTAATGTCACCAAAAAAAAAAAAAAAAAGAATGAATAATAACAAAAGAAGAGATGTGCTCTATGGCCTATATGTAATGTGTTTATCCACAGGATAAATAGGCTCAAATTCTGTTTCTGATATAGGCAGTCTCAGATCTAGAAGAATAAAAATAATATATTCATTACTGTGACAAGATTTGCATTAACATAGCTAAAGGTAAATTTTTACCCCTTGTGTTTATGCTTCTAGACAATCTGGTACTTAAATTTTTTTGGAAGTTCTATTCCAATATCCCCGGGGAATATGCATATTTAGAAATGCTAGCTACTTAAAAGTGCACAGAAGCAATTCTGCATATCTTTCATGACTAATAAAAATACAGAGAGAATAAAAAGCCTGTTTCTAACTAGCTAAGCCTGGTAAGTTTAAATTTATATTCAGGAAGGCTGATTATTTATAGCCCATTATTTCCATGCTCACTATAGAACAACAAAATAGTAAATGAAATTTGATTGTTATTTTGAAGGTTGATAAGCAAATTAGTTCACAAATTTTGTTTGAATTTTGTTTTTTTTCCAATAAACCTATTTCTTCAGAATCTAAAGAAAATAATTGAATATGGACAGTAGAAAGAAAGAATGCTTTTTGAAGGAAAATAATAATTTCAAATAACATTCATGAATTTTAAAGTAACAAAAGCTACCTTAAGGAAAAATATTCACCATTTAAAGTCATAAGTAAATCATAATTGAGATAATATATACTTATTAGAAAAAGATCTAAGATATAAAGGCTCTGCCAGAGGCTGTTTTGATAGCAGTGCTAAAATTTACATTAGGATTAAATAAGCATTCCATACAAGTAAACTTGAAAAAAATCTTTCTTATGTAATATTTATTATTCAGAAAAAACATTTAATTTCATTTAAATATAAAGAGTAATTAATATTAAATAACCATGTAACTTTTATTCCATTAAGTTTCAAGCTTTTCCATTATTTTGCAATTGAGACAAGACTATTAGTTTCACTAAAACTCTTAAAGATTTTATCTGGTTTCATGTTCCTGCCTGCTTCTTTAAAAACATATAGGTTAAAAAAGACAGCAAAATAAAAACCTGCAGATTTTCTAACAGGTCAAAACCTGAGTTTGAGGCATCCTCCCAGAATGTAATTGCTACAGCCTGTGGAATGGAGAAGGGAGGGTAGCAGAGAGACTTTCAGGAAACATAAATTCTATGGGAAAAGTAGAATCTGATTCTTTTCAATATGTATTTGAAATTTCCCTCATCCCATATTCTCTCAACAACTCCACTAATTCTGTTCATTGTCTTCAATATGTGGTTTAAAACCTAATCTTTGAGCAGATTGTCTGCTGGCTTTACCCAACCTGAGTCACTAATTTTGTGTGTTTCTCATCCAATGATAGACTCAGTCTGTACCTTTGCATATGTTCTCTCTTTTTGTGTAGAACAATCTTCCTTTTCTATTCAGCTACTTCACTCCTTGTTGGGGATTGAATCATGCCCTTCACAAAAGGTCTTGTGGGTATGAACACATTGCGAAAGGACCTTTGAAGATGTTAATAGTGAAGTGTGCCCATACTGAATGATGAGGGGCCACAATCCAAGATGGCTGAAGTCCTTATAAGCAAAGGAAATTGGATATGAGAAAGAGAAGGGAGGCTACAGGAAGAACAGGAAACTGGGAGTCAATGGAACAGCAGGAGAAAGAAGATATTGCCATGTGACAAGAAACCCAAGGGCCAAAGATCACTGTCTGCCAGCCCCAGAATGCCAGGCTCCTGGGAGAAAGCTTTGCCTTGATGATACCTTGATTTTGGACTTCTCCTCACCTCAAAACCATGAGTCAATAAATTCCCATTTTTTAGCCAATGCATTGTATTTTATTTGTTTTAGAATCTAGGAATCTACTCCTATTTATCATTTTAGACTCAGTTTTGAAATGATTTCATAAAATCAGCGTCACTATGTTACATTGCAATACCAAATAACTCACAAACCTCCATGGCTAATATCATCAAAGTTTTATATTTGTTCATGCCATATTTTCAATGTGGTTTGGCAGGAGGTTCTGCTAATTGTAGCCCTTCAGTGTTGACAGAAGCCCTTTCAGACCCGTTCAGGATTTTCAAAGCAGGCAATAGGGAAGGAAATACCAAAAACCATGCACTGATTCTTCAGATGTCCCACTTTAAAGATCAGAGTATTTGTGAGCATTCCTATTGTTGTTAAGGAATTAAAAACTGTGATATAGTTGTCTTGATATCCTCTGGTTACGCTGTTTTCCTATTCTGTATACCCTAAGTAATTAATCTATGTCTAACATTTTCTATGTCATTTTTCCCAATAAGTGTAACACATTATCCTTATTCTCAAGGAGAAAGGGAAATTAGTGCTTCAACTTTTAGATAATTAACCACTCCACCTCTTACTTACAAAACCAGAAAATGCTTAAAGAATCAACACGTTTTTGAGATTATTATTTTTTTTATTTTGAGGGAAAGCATTCAGCTTGTAAAGTTAGAGTGTAAGGTAGCATTGAAAATATATGGTAAAAGTGAAGGAAAGGTCTATTGCTTCTGTTTCTAGGCCTCCATTTTTTCAAAGCAGGGATAAAGTCGGCAAATTGAAAATCTTGTCATAACATTGAAGGAGAAAACTAAATTTTCACACCAGATCATATAAAGCATAAATGAGATATTAGAAATAATTTCCATTTTAATTTTGACTATGGCATACAAAACACTTAGACTTCCCCACAAGTGAGAAACATTCTCTTCTCTGCCCAAATTTAGAAGACTATGGAGACTATGGAGATTGTAATGACAGATATATATGATGATGATTCTCCCAGTTGCACCCAAATAAGGTTATATAATAGTTCTATGGAGAATAGCTATCTTCTCTGCAGGTGCCAAATCTGTGTCCTTCTTCCTAGGTGCTTGTCATGTCTTCACATGATTTGTCTGGGCTTCAAACTGCACTATTTTGCAATTTGTTTCATTTTTAAATTTTGCATTTGTTTCACTAAAGCTTGTAGTGTCTTTACATTTTTATCTGATATAATCTTCCTGATGACTTCTTTAAATATATGAGAAATGCACATAGGGTAATGGGGCCAGATGGACATATGGCAAAACCACATTAAAAAAAAATACAAAACAAAAGCAGATGAGAAGAGTCTTAAGAAAACAAAGTCACCTTTTCAGTTGTAGAACAAGCAAGAGGCTCCTGAACAATTCAAGAAAAAAAAAGTGTCCTAAATTAATAGTTAAAATATTGTATTGATTCTAATCTATTGCAATTTCCTCAGCATCATGAGCATAGTGGTTTCTTAGTAAATATTGCTTGATGAGAATAATGATCATAATTATGAGGCTGCCATTCATTGAGTGATGATAAATCCTGATAATTTGGCAATTTTCTACTCAATATAGTTCCATTCTACTGCCCCGCACACACTGAAGAAAGTGATGAGAATTAGCTTAAGAAAAAAATTTTGTGGTGGGAAAGCCTTTTCCACTCTGATCCATACACATTTGCAGATATTCGCATTTTGGTGCTTTTCTAGTGTTGTGTACCAGCCTGCTATCCCACACTGCAATTTCATTTACACAAAATGTCTTAAGATACCTCTCTCCTACATACCTTTATGCTAAAATCAATTTCCCAACTATCCTTTATTTACAAGGAGTAAATAAGGGTTGTTTTAGCAATTATAGTAAGACAGGAAAATTGACCTTCAATTTTTCATTTCTTTAGATCTTCATCATAGAGCTCCAAAAGTAGTAGTCTTGCTTTTTTTCGGAATAATAATAATATTTGTATTACTACAAAAGACCATCATTATAAAAGTCAACACAGTGGGAGTGGATGTGGCTCAAGTAGTTGAGTACCGCTTCCCACATGATAGGTCCCAGGTTCGGGTACCAATGCCTTCTTAAAACAAACAAACAAACAGACAGTGAGCAGACAATGAGTAGACAATGAGCAAAACACAACAAACAGACAACAAGTACAAGCAATGAGCAAAGAGACGAGGGTGCCAATCCTGGGGGGTGTGGGAGGGGATAGACAGGGATGTTACCAGAAAGAATAGTCAATGATCAATGCTATAATTTTAGAAATGCTCCAGTTTGGAAAATATACCTTTTCCTTGAAATACTTGCAGAAGTAAAACCCAAGATGTTAATGTCTCTCAATTTTGGTAGCTGTGGAAATCTGATCAATAGAAATATATTAGCTATATTACATCTGTCTGAGCAAGCCTGAAATAGATCATTTTAACATTTATATGGTTACTCCCAACAAAAAAGTAAAAAAAAGAGAAGAGAAAGTTTCTTCATTCATTTAAAATGATGTATTAAATACATATAAATATCCATAATATGATAGTAACTATTTAATGCACTAAGGATAAAATGGTAAAGAATGAAATGGAGCTTAGTATCCACTGAAAGATACAGCAAAACAAATAATCAGTTACCGTAGAGTGAGATGAATGCCATAAAAGAGAAACAGGGATGCTCT
>PVKH010003112.1:0-20313 GCA_004027955.1 Chaetophractus vellerosus | reverse complement strand
GATCTAATTCTGTGTTAGTCCACTTGTTTTTACTTATAAAACATATGCGGCTTGACTTTTGCTCATAAATGAACATGGTCAATTAAAATAATTTAAGACTTTGAGCTGGATTTAAATCTATTAAAAGAATCAATTCCACTTCTCAGAAGAGGGGGAAAAAGGTTATTTTATCAACAGATATGATACATTCCTTCTCCCACAATCTACCCTTTAGTCTCAAGCTCATTTATGGCATTTTGTTCCCCTTCACTCACCAGCACCAATTAAAATTCTTCAGTGTTCAAAGGCCTTTTTCTTCCTCCACCTACAATGGTTTCACTTATCTCAGAAGCAGACAGTGATTCCTATAATGGAATTTCACAAACAAGGGGGGAAATGTGGCTTAACTTTAGAATGGCTCAAAATAATCTCAGGCCATGCTACTGTTTCTTTAGCAAATCTCTGTCACTCCTCATTCAGCCAGAGGAGACTTTGCTGTTGATGAGAAGATGACCTTATTCAGAGATGGGCCTCCGCCCCCATCCCCTACACATAACATTTCCACAGAAGCCTTAAAAATTGCTTTCTATTCCAGAAGAAACCATTTTCATCTCTAACATCAGACTGATATTTTCATTGTATTGAAGAAAATGCTACCTAAACAGTTACTTAGAGTAAAAAGAGCCCTGGTTGCAATAAGCTCTGTGATCAAAAGTTCTGAATAGAGGGCCGGCTCGATAGCCCAATGGATAGGGCGCCGGCATACCACATGGAAGGCCCTGGGTTCGATTCCCGGGGACCTCTCCTAGCAGGCAGACCGCCTTGAGAATGGCAAGCCGCCATGGGCGGGCCGGAGCCGCCATGGGCAGGGCAAGAAGCTGCCACGGACAGGGCAAGAGCCGCCACGGGCAGGGCAGGTCGCCCGCGGATGGAGCGCAGCCAGCCACCCACGAACTGAAGCAAGCGCCGGCCGTGAACGGACACAGAGACCGCCCACAAGCGGGGAAAGCCGCGCCTGCGCAGTGACCACTCTTGGCGTGTCGCCGCAGCGGGGGGAAGGGGAGATATGTAATAAAATAAATAAATCTTAAAAAAAAAAAAAAGTTCTGAATAGAAAAACAGACTTCAAATATATGAAATCTCTGCACAGAATTATGACTGGCCTGTAATTCTGAAAATACTGCAACTTGATCCCTCCTTCAAATTCAGGATTTCACCCAGGGACACTAGTTTCATGCTCACGTTAAACTCAAGGAAAGTTAAAAGTACTGCCCTGCCTAACAATTAAATGATACATTTATAGCAAAGTTTGAAAATCAGACTTAACTGCCTTAAAACTTGATGGATTGAGTGGCCCTTACTATGATCATGTTTTGAAAGGTGATTTCACCACTCGTTGTTGTGATGGCTGGGATTTGTTCAGCTGGGGATTTTATGCTAATGCTTTGAACTAGTTTGTGCATTCAATTTCCTCTCTGTGATTTTATGCTCTCCACAGTGACTTTGTCAGATTAGAACCTGAGGTGACCCTTCTGACTCTATGAACTCCAAACGATAACGTTCTCAAGAGAAGAAAAGTGAAGTTCATTTTCAAAATGAGTGACTAGAAGAAGAAACACATCAGTTGAAGGTCAAGAAAATGTTACCTAAAACCTGAATCAATATCAATAGAAACAGTTCACTGAAGAGCAAGGTCAATTTTACATCTCAATAATAAAGGTGTTCAAATTTCAAATTAAGTACTTAGATGAGAAGAATGAAAAAAATTGAAAAGAAAAGAAAGATCGTTAATTATAATTCCTTAGAATTAACTTTATAGCCAAATAAATTATCAAGAGTTCTAATAAAATATGATCCTTGACATTTCTGCCCAGAAAGAATATTTAGAGGGTCACAGAATTCCAAAGTTGGAAGGATCCCAAAAGATCAGACAGCCCATCTTTTTTTTTCAAATGAAGAAACTGAGTCATAGAGAGATTAAGAAACTTTATATAAAGAGAATTTAAAAACTTCAGCATATATTTCAATTATTGACACCCCAAACCCTAGTTTAATATCAAAAGTTTATAATTAGCACCCAGATGTGGAATATAAATGCATGAAAGTTGTTCTCATAGTAGTAAAAACCATTACTTTATTTTCTTCTCTAAAAATAGAAAAAAGTACAATGGTAGTTTAAATCTAATGTTTTATTGAAATTCCCAGGAGCAATTTTTTTTTTATTTTTATTTTTTTAGATTTATTTATTTTTATTACATATCTCCCCTTCCCCCTGCTGTGGCGACGTGCCGAGAGTGGTCACTGCGCAGGCGCAGCTTTTCCCGCTTGTGGGCGGTCTCTGCGTCCGTTCACGGCCAGCTTTCAGTTCGCGGGTGGCTGGCTGCGCTCCATCCACGGGCGACCTACCCTGCCCGTGGCGGCTCTTGCCATGTCCGTGGCAGTTTCTTGCCCTGCCCACGGCGGCTCCGGCCCGCCCATGGCGGCTTGCCATTCTCAAGGCGGTCTGCCCGCTAGGGGAGGTCCCAGGGAATCGAACCCAGGGCCTCCCATGTGGTATGCCGGCGCCCTATCCACTGGGCTGTCGAGCCGGCCCCAGCAATTAAGTTTTCTCACTAATCTAGACTCAGTCTTCCAGTGACTCATTATACTTTTACTAAGTATATACTGAATGCTAAGTATATAGTTCAAAGCCCCCCAGTTTTCCAGCTGGAATTTTTTTTCTTTAAAAAAATGATGAATAAAACCTTTCTGCACACTCCTGCATTTTTTTCTTCCTGAAAATGGTTTTCTTCCTTCTTTTCAATGGTTATAATGGGAATTGTCTTCAAGAATCAGTGTCTCTCAAATTCCATCTCATTCAATTGTCTTGTTCAACAAACATGTAATTGTGACATGACTGCAAGTTTGCAAGGACCCATGAATCTGCTAAGGCACCATTTTTATGTTTTTATTAGTTATATTGCTAATTTTCTTCTACACAGAGTCAAACAGGAAAATAAAAACCATAGAATCCAGGAACATAAGATTTTCAAAAGATGATGAGTGCCAACCCCTTCTCTTTACCGTGGAAAACACTGAGGTCCAAGTTATCTATTTTGGCCAGGCAAACGGTTGTCCTCAAACAAGGGTGTAAAGTAGATGTATCAAATATAAGAATAATGTCTGACATCTTAAGGTATCCATAGTATACATTGACATGAATTATCTCATTTTATTTTCACAACCAAACTTGGGTTAGGCTTAACATCGGTCCCATTTTACAGGTGAAGAAGTTGGCATTCTGGGCAAAGGTAAGTATGCCACTGGATGGAAGCAGGGAAGAAGAAATAGAGGAAGGCCACCTGGCATAGCTCTGTTTAAGGTTAACCCCGTAGTCTGAGCCTATGTGTGATCTGAATATATATGTCTGTGGCACACAAAGAGTTGAAATTGTTTTCTCCATGTCTTTTCAAATTACACAAATCTATGCACTGGCACACACTAACAGCTCTTGTGCACAGCCTTCAAATCTCCATTCTTCCTCCTCTCTGCTAGAAGCCATGCAGCCCACCCAGGAGCAGCCTTGTTAGCAGTACCCAGTGAATCCAACACCCCCACCCTGCACATATGGAAAGCAAAAGAAGTATATTTCATATAGTCTCTCCGTAAGATGATGTGCTCCATAAGGGCCAAGATGACAAAGATCTCCTTTGAAAAGCAATAAAACAATAGCAGTGGAGGAGGAATCTACATTCAGATATTCAGGCCTCAATTCTGAGTTTGCAATGAATTTTTAATAGATTAGTTTTCTAAAAGGCCAGTGCATTAACCTTTGAGATCTCTCTTTAATTCTTAAGACTTTTTTGTGCAAATTTAGAAAAACACAGGTGCTTAACACATTTTGTCTAGTTAAATGGGCCTCTGTGAGCTGAAATTGGCCTGGGCAGGTGGCTGCCAGGATTGCACTACTTTGGGAAATGGATGAATTTCTCCGTTACCGGCTCTCCACGGGAAAGGGAAGTGGAAAGGGGGGAGAAAATGCTGACAGACAACAGCAGGGTGATTCTGTGCTCAGCATCTTGTCTTGGTGGTATACCCAAGCTGCAAGATTTATAACCTTCTTGTTACAATGTATCAGCTTCAACACTTTCAGTGAAGTCTTCAATAACTTCGATGACATCTTGCTGAGGGTTTTGTCATTAAAAGCCTAAAGCTGGTCATTAACAAACCTTCTCTGCAATCATCTACTGCTGTGCTAACTCAGGCATGGATCTGGCTGGAAAGTTGGGCTGGCTCAGAAACTTTCCAGAATGCTGCATTTTTTTTCTGTGTAGGGAACATTTCTTTAGGGATAGAAAAGACAGTTCCTAATCATTTAATCATTTATTTCTCATTACCCATTGACTAACCCTTCTCTGATGGATGCAACCAAATTCAACAAACGTGTGGAACACCTACAATATAACAGGCACAGGGCTTGGGGCTGAATATGTAATTACAAGTAAGACATAGTTCCAGCCCTCAGAAGGTTCACAGGCAAAAAGAAAGAAAGGGGGGAAAAAGCCAACATTTATAGAGCCCTTAGTAATGTGCCAGTTTCTTTTCTGTGTTTGGGCTTTGTAAGCATTATCTTGATCATTCTTCACTGCCTTCTAGAAGATGATGCTTTTATTAGCCCATTTTACAGATGAGATGGCCGCCTAAGAATTTTCCCAAAGTTACTGAGCTTGCAAGTGACAGAACCAGGTTTCAAATGCATTCCTCGTCTGACTTCAGCACCCAAGCATATCCGTTTACAGGATTGAGCCAGGAAGAAGGCAAAGTACATGGCATTCCAGGTTGAAGGAAGATCCCAGGCCAAGGTAAAGGCAGATACTTGCTGGACACATATGAGGAACAAATTGGACACTGACTCAAATCCCCTTTGAAGAGCATTTATGTTATGAGTGGATATTGCCCATTGGCAACAACCTCCTCTGGCTTCACACACTTCCTCCCCTCTGTAACGACATTCATATTATAGCAGGATCCATTTGTGTGTTTTAACATATGACCTCAAACAGGCATGCTGTTCTGGAGCAAAGATTGTTGTAACTGTATGAATATACTAAAGATTCATATGCTGTGAGCAAAGCTTAACTATTTAAAGAAGCTGCTCCTCAAACATATACAAAAATTCATGTAGCGCCACAATTCCAGCTGCCTGGTTGCTTGACAGCTGTTTCTGCTGTCAATGGTTTGATTTTCACTTAATCTGGCAACCTCTCCAATGGTAATAAGAATTAGTGGTGAGATGTCATTGCTGCTTTCCCCTCCACAGAATTTAGACTGTAAATAACCAGAAGGCCAATGTTACAACATACATCTAGGGTTTCTTCCAAAAGAAATGATGGAGAACCATAAAGAAATGGGAAAATAGTTTATGTTAAGAGGGAAAAAAAGAATGGAAAAAATAACTCTTGGAATGACATTTTAAAATAATAAGGAATGTAACTTGGAGGTGAAAGGTATATTCTTAAGGATGCGCACACTTTTAATAATAACTTTTACCATTGATTGAAGACCTAACTGTGTGCCAAGCAATGAGCTGGGGGCTCTTTACCCAATAGTTGATTAAAGGGAATCCTTACAACAGCCCTACCAAAGAAGGCATTGTCACCATTTTTAGAGATGGACAAGCTGAGTGTTGGAGAGGTTGAGCAATTTTCCAAAGACCACTCATTGAATAAGTTGCGGAGCTGGAATGCAAACCTGGTTATATGTTATTCCCAGTTTTTGGTATCTCCATTATGCTGCTTTACTGTTTTCTATATCTCTGTAATTAAAATACAACTTATTTAAGGTATTTAAATGAGACAATGACTACAGAAGCATTAGCTGATTTTTTTTTCCTAGAGTGCCATTTTCCATCTCTGTTTTTTACTCCTTTCCCAAAAGGAAAGAGAAACATTAGCTTACTTTTTACTGCTCAATTAATTGCTGTGGGATTTTACCTGAAGAGATCAGTAAGACCTCCAGGAGGGTGCCATTGATCCAACTATAGTGTCATTATGTGCCTGTCTAGATACGTGAGGTCAGAGGGAAAGCTTTGTTCCCGGGAATCACAAGCCATCATCCATCTGACTCCCTGGGTTTTGGAGGAGCTCTCACTTGCAGTGCTTCCCACGAATGTCTTCCTTGCCTGTTATTGTTTTTAATTGCTCACGGGGTGCTTCTTACTAGTAAATTCTTGCCGATTAAAATCATCAGTGCTGCCTCAGAGAAGTCTCAGGAAATCGATTAGTAAGTTCAGCTCTGCTCCTCTGAGATGAAAGATATGGGATATCTGTGCTTTGTCCAAGGTCATAGAATCTGTTGGCTCTTTCAGAGGCAGCAGGAAACACTTTGAAAGAATATATTCAAACCCAGAGTACCAAAGGCTAGGAAGCTGTTTGGTGTGGTGGGACAAGCAAGCACTTGGAGTCAGTAAGTGCCAGACTCACAGATCATATCTAACGTAATAATAATAATAATACATGCCCTGCCTTGCTCCAGGAAATATTACTCAGCAACTTTGTGATCTTGGGCATGTGGCTTAACCTATTTGAAACTCAGTTTTCTCATCTGTAAGGTGAAGGTAATGACCTCTAAGGTTGTTTTGAGAATGAAATGAGATGTTGGTAACAATTAAGACTCCTTTTTATTCCAAGTGATAGAAACCCAATTAGAACAATGTTACATAGAAAGAGCACTTTATCATAAGTAAAGTCATGTCTCATAGAACTCAAGGAGAGTAGATGTTGCTAGGTCTGAGAAGAACTGGAATCAGGCCTCACGTGTCATCAGAAGCTCTCCCCATTTCTTCTCTCCACGTCTCTTGGTTCATCTGCATCTCTCATTCTCACTGCTTTTAAGCTAACATCATGGGACAAAGCCAGTAGTGGCCCAAACATAGGTATGTGTTTTTATGCATATTTTAAAATTAGAATTCTCTTTCTAACCTTATTCTCCTCTCCTGACTCTCAAGAACCCAAATGCTCTCACATATTCCTCTCTTGCCTTAAGTCCCTTTTCTATCTTTAAATTGTCTTAGTTTGCAAGTCCACCACTGAGTTTTTAGCATTAAAGATCTAAGGGACTGTATAAAGTACTTGAAATTATCTCAAAGAGCTATGAGATGCCCTTATACACTTAGCACTAAACAAAGCACTGGGCTGGGAATGAGGAAAGCCAATTTCTATTTTCATCTCTATGCCCCAAAATCCATGAAACAATTTTGTACAAGTGATTTGTGCTCCTTGTACCCATTCATAAATCTGCCCACATGGTAACTGGCTTAACTCTCTTGGAATGAAGAGGATCCTCAGGATAAAGCCTGGGAACATCAATGAACTAACCATGAATGGGGCCCATTTACAGGGAGTGGAGAAGAATCTCAGAAAACTGGAGGTGTCACTCTCTTATTAGATGTCAATTCCCTCCCAGAAGAAGAATCTGCTTTGAGTGTAATACAAAAGAATTATTTTTCTCGAATTAAATTGTAGGAATCCAGTTGTCCTCTGCCAATAAACTCCAGACCTAAGTGATGAATCAGGTCAATATATTTCAGGTTTTGGAAAGAGACCACTCTGTATCACTTTCCAGAATTTCTTCTGGCTGATTGTAGTATATTACAAAAAAATTTTGGAAAAAAATATTCCAGGGTGTTTCAAATAGAATGATGAGAGAAGAGTGTGCCTATGATGGTAAAGAAGAAATTGAAAGTCTCATTTTGTGTTGGATTTTGTTGCTATGATATGACTCCTTCATAAGGAAGAAGAATTAAGCTTAGGAAGCAATAAGCAATGTTTGATGAGATAACTAATGCATGGAAGTGAACTGGTCTAGAAATGTGAATTAGCAACTAAAGTTTATTCCATCACATTTGTTTTCAAATATGAAGAAAATTTCATGGGGATAAAATATTTTCCAGAAAAATAGTATTATCCTGAAACACATTTCACAGATTCTACATAATAAAAATTGTTTCCAACTGGGCTGGTTGGTTACAGCTTAAAGGAAACATACATTGATGGAAGGCACATGCCATTTTGAGGTTTATTGCCCAAGCGCTTAATTTTGGTCCCTTTAAAATCCTGTCAACTTGTTTCTTGGTAGTTAGGATATTAAAATATGCAAATAAGCATGTTATAGTTGGTCAATGCTAATCTTTTTGTAATGACAAATATTTTCTCCAAACAGTCACCACTTCCATTCATGTCACCTTCACCCAGGAGTCAAAAAATGCTGAAGACAGTTGCTTTTTACTTGATTAAATTTCCAGAGGTTGAAACTAAGCCAAAATCCTCACCTTCCTTTTTCCTAAATAGTTTTTCTTCCCTCCTCTAATTACATAGCTTTACACTGATTTACAGGAATTTCAGCTTTCAAAATCATTGGTCTTTACTGAACGCAAATAGGCACATAGGAAAATTATATTAGGTTTGCACAATTGATCTTTCATCATTTCAAATGGTACCTTTGAACAGTTCCTGAAATATCTGTTTGAAATACTCCCAGCGCTGAGTGTCATCAAGAGTTGCAGGGTCACCCTGGGGAAACCCATTCTCAGTGATGTAAATTACAGGGTTATTATACGTATCCTAGAACAAGAAAGCAGAAGCTTTATTCCAACAGATGCTTTAAAAGAAGCCCATAAAATCATGTGCATTACCCTCTATCTCCTCTAAGCTACAACCCTAAACTAGTTTTCATCAAATTGCACTGACCCTATTAACTTAATTTTCCATGCACTGACCTTTTATCACTAACAATGGAAAAGCAAAACTGTGCAAACGTCCATGAAGACAGTCAAATGACTCTTATTAAATGAGAGGACAGAAATATCTTTCTTCCATCAGCATCTGCTGATTGTCACTGCTCCTTAACTCCTTGGTCCCACCAGCAGCTACATTTTCTGTTGGCCCCCAGGAGGGATCCTGACAACCATCAACTTGAAATTTTCATTTCCGCTACCTGGATGCCATCCAGCGTAAGTGAGACTCAAAAAGGAGCCAGCTATCTTAACAATTAATATCCCTTTTAAAAATCAGTCTTGATATTTCCAAGCTATTGTTATAGCCATGACTTTAACAACAGATCCTAATTTTTCATCATTGGTTTTGACCTTTATCAGCTACTAACCTCTCACCAACCATCACTTAATTCCTAATCTGCTTTTCTCAGGTCAATAAATGTTCATGCTATTGCCTAAAATCACTCTTTTTTTTTAGGTTAACACATACTTGTCTTCTTCCCTTCACATATTTGGGTATACATGTACACAAACAAATTATGTATTTACCGCAATGTATTTCAGTAATTTACGTATTCCCCGTGGCACCATGTAGACCCAGTCTATATTTTTCCAAGTTGGATCTGTAGAAAGCTCAACTTCCACATCCCAGAGCAAACCCAGTTCTCCTTTCTTGTTTTCCTGGTGCTTGGCGAAGCGAGTTGTATAATATTGCACAGCAAAGAAATCAGCAGTCCCTTTAATCATTCTCTTCTCTTCTTCTGTAAATTCTGGGAGCCTTGATGATGGATAGCCTTGCTTTTTACTCATGGAGGCAATCTGGGACTTGACAACTTCAGGATAATCGCCATCAATAAATATGGGCTTAGCAAAGAAGTCGAAGTGGAAGGCAATGGCTCTTTCAGCAGCTTCCCTGTCAGCCACAGAGTCAGGATCTACTGGTTCTACCCAGCCACCAAAAATTGCTATGGACACCATACCCTTTTGCTCTTTTCGGAATAAGGAATCATAGCTGTGCCAGGATCTGGCATGAGCCTTAATCAAATTATGTGCAGCTTGATAACCTCCAGTTCCAATGTGAGGCATACCTGGAGGAAATATACCAAAATCATATGCTAGCAGGGCCAAAACATTAGGCTCATTTATGGTGATCCACTGCTTGACTCTATCCCCAAAAGTGCTGAAGCAAAACTGAGCATATCTGTCGAAGGAGTCAATGATTGCCTCTGATAACCAGCCTCCTTGGTCTTCCAAAGCCTGAGGCAAATCAAAATGGTAGAGGCTCACAATGGGTATAACCCCATTTGCTAACAAATCATCGATAATCTTGTTGTAGTAGTCAATTCCTAAAAAAAAAGACAAAAAAGTATGAGAAGAAAAGTTATTTTTAGTATATTGACAATACATTTTAAAAGGAAGAGGATTGGGAAGAGTGTCCTAAATGACTTTTATTCAAAATAAGTATTATTTGGGCCAGATATTACTTCATAGATATAATCAATTAAAGTCTGGGAAGAAACATGATGAGTTCCAAAGAAGACTGACTGATCATAGAGTGAAAGCATGATAGGGTAACATGAATGGAAGATGTATGTTCTGAAATGCATACCTATAGGCAAGTTGCTGTCACATAATTTTGTGTTATTTTAACACTTACTGAAATGATTTTGTGTGTTTGCTTGCTTGTTTTTGTCTCCTAGACCCATTAGAGTACAAGATCCATGAGACCGTGGGCCTTGCCTAGTTAATTCACCACTGTATCCCCAAATCCTAGAACAGTACCAGAAACGTATTTGTTGAATGAGTGAATGGTTCTCACCTGTCTTTTGACTGTAGGGAACAGAAACTTATCCTCATTAACTTAAACATAAAGGTGGCATTGAGGGCACGTGGGTGGTAGGTATGGGATGGTGTGGGCATGATTTGAAACAATCAAAAGATACCATTTACCCAGTAACAGAAAATAACTGCGGTTAGAACTCAAGAGATTTGAAGCTGGGAGATGAGACAATCTTTGTCTCTCAGGGAAGATTGGCATCTCCCATCCCTGCTTCTCTTTACACATTTACTCCATTCTTCTCCTTTATGAACCAGATTTCTTTACATACCCAATTTGACATGGTCTCAAAATGGCCATTCAATCCACCAAAGCTACCTCAACAGCTCCAGTGCCAACCACCAACCAACTCAGCTTTTCAGGGCCTCAATTCCAAACATCCCTGAGAAAGGAAGACAATTGACTAAGCTCATCTGTTTTATCAATGAGGTCACACAAGTTATAAGTCACAGGGAAATGTGTCTTTCCCTCATCCAATCAGCTCTGACCAGCAGTGGAGCAAGGTTATGTAAAACAAAGAAGTGGGGAAAAACTCTTAGAAGATGTGGTTGGAACTTGCAAAGATGACATCTCCAGTTCAGAAAATAACTGAACTGGAATTCCACTCAGTCAAGCTATAAACATCTTAACGTAGAATTAATTTTGATTGAGTGCCTACCACGAGTCAAGCATATCATAACTCATGATTTTGTTTCCCTGGTTCACTCCTTTCAAGGCTCACATCACTAATTTCTTTAATTACTCCCAGGATCTCTTGCCACATTACTTGAATTAGTTTGTTTTTGCTGTTGTAACAAATTATCCAAATATTTAGTGGGTTTAAATAGCAAAAATGTATCTTACAGGTCTGGATGCAGAAGCCTGCAATGCTTCTCACAACTTTAAAATCAAAGGGTCAGAAGGCTGTCTTCCTTCTGGAGGCTCTAGGGTATAATCTGTTCCCTTGCTTTTTCCAGCTTCTAGAGACTACCTGCTTTTCTTGGGTCATGGTCCCTTCCTCCAACATCAAAACCAGCAGCATAGCATCTCCTCTTCTCTCTGACTTCTCCTTCAGTCATCACATCTTTTCTCTTACTTTGTTTCACCTGCCTTCCCCTTAGAAGGACCCTTGTGATTACATTGGACCTATCCAGATAATCCAGAATAATTTCCACATCTCAGTATCTTTAATCACCCTTTACCATGCCTTTAGAGATAACATCTTCACGGTTTCTAGGAATTAGCATATGGACATCTTTGAGGGACCATTATTTTGCCTACCACACTGCCCAGTACAGAAACAGATATTAATAAATGTTTGTTAGTGAATTCATGTACCATCACTGCTAAGTGCATTCCTATTTTAAATTTTAAGTGAAGAAGAAGAAAGTCTGCATAAACATTCCTTTTTTTTTTTTTTTTTTTTTTTTTTTTTGGTCCAACACTTGGGACTCCTCCTAATCACCTGAAACCTACATTTGTGGCAGATATAAAAATGCACTTGAACAGCCAGCCAAGAAATACAGAAATATGTCATTCCAGTTGCAGCTCAATTTCTTCTTGTTAAACCTTGAAAACTTGACATTTCAAACAGAAAGGCTGTGTAACAATTCCATTTTGTAAAATATTCTAGTTTGGAAACAAGATTTTACAAGTTTCCAAATGTACCTATAATCAAGCTTTAAAATAGGTAGTCAAACATGCACACAGAAGGGATTCCTTGGAAAGGATAATGACAGAGGTTTTCTAATTCTTGACATGCTCTTTGAGAAAATATTTAAATGGAAAAAACAAATGATGGCCTTTCTGAGTTAAAACTGTTCCAATTGCTTCAACAGATCACTGCACCAGAGTGAGCAACTGCTTATTGAAATTCTGCCTACTGGAAGCACCCTGAATGCCCTCTTGTTCAGGGTAAAGCCTGTAATATTAATCAGCTATGCCTTTACAGAAACTGGGGCCAAACCCAGAGAGCTGAGTGCTGAGGGCACGGGATCCCAACGTGAGGTTTTGCACAATTCCCCACATTGTTCATGCAGCCCTGGTGATTACAGCCCAACCACTACTGCCCTCCAGCTTTTTTTTTGCTTTCCTCCTTTTAGATGGTTACCTCTATGGCAGACCTCCATGAATTTCAGTGGATCTTAAATTAGTTTTATAAAGCTTGATATGTTGACATATGACCTGGGTACAGGTCCATAATACCTTATCTGAAAATGTTGGGGCCAAAAGTGTTCAGAATTTTTGGACTTTAAAAAGGAAACAAAGAGCATATACAAATATATTATAAATAACACCCCCAGTAGGTCTAAATCAGTGTCCTTTGATCAATCACAATATTTCCTGCAGTAACATATACAAATATTTGCAGCAAGCTCAATAAAGTATGATGATAGAGTTTTCACTTCAGTTCAAATCAGCTTTTGTTGCCAAATTAGTTTTAGAAGAAATAAACTTGAAGGGAAAAAAAAAGATAGCGTCTAGAGCCTTTTAGATTTTCGAATTTCAGATAAGGGATTGTGGACCTGCATTATGAGTTGATGGTTTTTGTTTGTTTGTTTTCCTGTTGCTCACCATTCAAATGGAAGCTCAGTGAAAACTTTAAATTACTAGAATCATGGAACCTAACAGTGGAAAACATTTTAGTGTTGTAGCACCTCCACTTCATTTCATCAACTGTAAACCAGAAGTAGACTGGATTCTGTGTCTTTTTTTTTAATTTTTTATTTATTTTTTATATATCTATGTACATTTTTAGGATACATTGATTACACGGATTCTGTGTCTTGACAGCAGACAGACCTGGGGTGAAATCAGTTCTAACTGAATTTGTGGTCTTGGTAAATTTATGTCCAGCCCTAAGCCCCAGGTTATCATTAATTCCTCATTTTAGAGAAGCTCCTCTCTCATAAGGCTGTTCTGAGAATTAAATCAGCAAAAGCATATGCAATAATTTGCAAAGTGAAATGAATGTACTATATGCTCAATAAAAAGGAACCTTTACTATTCTTAGAGTGATTTTTTATGATTGTTATTGACTCCAGTCAACTTCAGTAAATGTTGAATTCTTCTCTGCAAAGCACTGGAAGTAGGTTACAGTGAAGAACAAGGCAAAATTATCTGATCATTAGACTGTAAGCAAACCAAGGGCTTCTTCCTATCTCATGTTATGAACCTAGTGCCATCCCTAAAATACATGTTTATTAGGCAGAATTAAATAAGAGATGTTCACAATCTGATTGGGGATATAATAACAGTAACAATGAAGAATGCAAGAAGTGTTCTAGGGGCACAAAGTGCCATAGGAATAGAAAAAAATGATTTCTTCTGGCTTGGAATAGAGAAGATTTAAAGAAGAAGAGGCTTTGTCAGGGGGCCAGGTTTCAGCAAGAATAGTTGGGGGTTAAGGAAAGGCCATTCCAGGTAAGAAGAAGAACTTAAGAAAATCCCCACAAAGACAGAAAATTGCATGGTATGTTTAATAGGTAGTGGGGTATGTGATTGGGGAATTACATGGAAGAACTGTGTGGCTCATAAGCATGGGGGAATTTCAGTCTGTAAAGTTTCAGGGGTAAGTTAAGACTAAGTCAAGTAGAACCTGGAATGATATGTGAAGGAGTGCAGACTATGTTTGCTGAGGTTTGGGGACAGCTAATTTGTTTTTTTGTGGGTTTCCTTTTTTTTTTTTTTTTTTTTTGCTTTGCTTTTAGCAGTTGATGATCCAAGCCAACATGACTTGCTGTGGCAGCACATTGTAGAAAGGATTTAAGGACAGAAAGAAAGGGAAAATAGGTAGACCTGTCAATGGTGTATCAAAAAGTCCTTGAGTAGAATGATGAGCACCTAAACTAGGCCAGGAGCAGAGGAGGAGAGAAGTTGAACAGGCATAACAAGAATGGGCCACTTTTGACAACCAATTAGATGTAGGAAGCGAAGAAAAGAGAGGATTCAAGATAATTCAGAGTTTTTAAACCCTGGGGTAAGGTGGTACCAGAGGGAAGAGAAGGTGCATATGTTGGATTAGGTAGGTAGAAATTTAAGAGTCATTTTTTTAACTGAACAACAAATTATCTCCTATTCAGAGTCAAAAACTAAATCTGGCCAATAATGTCACGAAAGCTACATTCAACCAACTGCACTCAGTCATGGGCTAACGTCTTTAGAATCCAGGGATTGTCATGTTAATCTTGGGTTGTCCCTTTTCTGGGGAGGCTAAAGCAAAGATTAAATGTGCATCTATAAATTGTGGTTCCATTTCATAATTCCAGAGAATATCCCACCTTACATAAAATGAACATTGTAAGTGCAGAAAGCTATGTAGGAATTGGTATCATGCATTGTTCTTATTAAGTAGGGAATCATATAACTTCCTTAAAAAGAACCCTTTGGTTTCAATGAAAGCTCTTGGTGCTGGGGCCAGTGTGAAGCAAACATGCACACTCCATCACAAATTCATGCAAGTGCCCAGGTTGTACTTGTGAGACGTTAAGAGTAAGTGCTTGTTTAAATTTTGTGCTTAGATACCTCCCTTCTCTCACCCCTATCCTGGCCCTATGAATAGTGTGAAATTCTTTCCTGGACAAAGTAACATTATGTGTTCTTTATTAGGGAGCCATTAGAGTTGTAGTGCAGAGATTGGTAATAAAGGGCCAGATAGAAAATATTTTAGGCTTTGCAGGGCCATACAAACTCTGTTTGTTTCAACTACTCAATTCTGCGGTTCGCTGTAGCAAAAAGTAGCCATAGACAATATGTAATTGAATGTGCATGGCTCTGTTCCAGTAAAACTTTATTTAAAAAAACAGGAATCAGCACAGTAAATAAAGACTTAAACAGGGGTGCTCCTGAGGGCTCTAGAGACACTGCAGGCAAGGTACACAACCCCATCAAGTCTACACCCATCGGTGTGCCTTACCTTGGACAGAGTAAGGCTCATTTATAATCCCCCTATACAAGATTCTTCTCCCCCTTTTATTTGAACTGATAATTAGCACAATACCCATTAAATATAAGTCCCAGAGACTTAAATATTTGGTCTGTTCATATGCCAGTTAAGCCCCGGAGTTTCAGCAGAGATGCAGCCAACACTTACTCTCCAGTTTATCGGACTCGCCCAGGACAACTAACAAAATGATGATGATGGACAAAACTCATCCCAAAAAAACAGAGTATCTACAACTACAAGCAAAACAGTTCCTTCCACCTGCCCCATAAGGTCTAAGCCCCCTCTCAATCTGAAGCAGGGTGGACATCACCATCCCAGAAGCCTCAAGACTGAGAAATGAACAAACATAAGGGGGAATGCAACCATGGACCAAAATAGACATTATTATTGTAGCAATGGAAGAACTTGTAGCATTGATATAAAAATAATGGTTACCAGAAGTTCTGAGGGGAGGAGGAGAGAAGAATAGGTGGAACACAGGGCATTTTTAGGGCTTTGAAATTATCCTGTATGGTTTTCCAATGATGGATTCAGGCCATTATACATTTTGTCAAAACCTACAAAATTGTACAGTGCAAAGTGTAAACCATAATGTAAACTATTGACCATAGTAGCAATGCTTCAATATTTGTTCATCAATTGTAACAAATGTACCATACCCATGTAAGATGTTATTAATAGGGGAGAATGTGAGGGGTGGTAGGGTATATGGGAATCCCTATATTTCTGATGGAACTTTTCTGTAATCTAAAACTTCTTTAAAAATAAAGTTTAAAAAAATTTTTTAAATAAATATATATAAATAAATTGTGAAAAAAAAGCAGGCCTCAGGCTAAATTTGGCATTTGGGGCATAGTTTTGCAACCTTCGTTTTGAAGAAGATCTAGCCAAAACCTCAGGTTTAAACTCCAGACCCACCATATACATAATATGTGGATTTGGACATATTACTTCTGTAAAATCTGATAATTATACCTTCTTGACTGATTGTGAGGATTAGAGAAAATGTGTGTAAAACGGCTCATAATAGCAGGCATTCAATATGCAGTGATCTTTTTAATTACAAGCCATAATAAGAATAATAGCTAACACTTACTGAATACTTGTTCTTTGTCAGACACTGTGTTAAGCACTTTGCAAAGATTATTTCACTTAATCTTACAATTCCCTGAAGAAGAGAGTTTAACTATTATTATAGTATCCCTTTCTACTCATGGGGAAACTGAGGCAGTGAGAGATGCCCAAGAGATGCTTCCACAGATTGAAAGTATTGTAGCTGGCACTCATCCCAAGTAAATGGACTCCAGGGGTCTTGGTGCTTGCCTCTGTGCTAGATATGTGGCCCCTCTAATTCAGCTCCTATAGAAATGCTAAAGAATCATGTCAAGTTCTGCAGAGCTTTTCATAACTCATTATTACACAACTGAAAATAATTTAATACAACAACTTTTGGAGATTCACCTTCGGGTTAACACACAGATAACATCTCTAGTAAATAAAACATTTATTCTAACCTCCCTCATACCCATCTTTTCCCACCCACCCACTCCCACCAGAAGGTCCAACAGTAATAGGAAACCAGAACATCCTTGAGAAAGCTAATGCAAACCCATTCCAAAAAAAAATGTATGCCGTTACCACTCTAAAAACTTGCAATCTCAAAGCTACATTGCAGAATAGCATACTGGATTAATTATGCCAGACTGCAGCAATAACCTTGAATTAAAGCTGCAACCTTCTATTTTTAAGAAACACTTGCCTTTCTGGTTGACGAAACCTGTCGTCCCATCAGGTAACAGACGTGACCAGGAAAAAGAGAAGCGGTAATGAGTCAATCCAAGCTGTTTGATACATTTCAAATCTTCCTCCCACAGAGTGTAGCTGCCACAAGCTACATCGCCAGTCTGGTTCTTGAAAACTCTCTCTCCTCCCTGATGGGTGAATGTGTCCCAGACACTCAGGCCTTTTCCATCTGCATTCCAGCCTCCTGAGAAAAAGAAGAAAATGAAACGGTTACACTCTTGACATCAAGAGGCATATGTGGAATGTAAATATTTGCCGCCAAAAGAGCATACCTCATTAACTCAATGTACCATATTTATATCTTTAAAATATGCCTTTAAAATAACATGCATGATTGGGTTATGTGTTTAGCTGTCCTTGATCCCTGAAGCTGACTAGTGGCAAATGAAAAATTATTGCATACTGCTGCCGCATAGCAGGCTTTCATGGTTCATTATCTGAAGCTCTCCCACCTGGAAATAGAGGTAGGTTCCAGCATGTGAACGTCAAAGCTTGAAACATCTCCTTGTGAGCATTCCCCCTGGTCATGACTCACAACATGCTTTGTGTGAGATGGTATCTTGGGAACCTGTGCCTGGCCCTCTAATTTAAACCCTATTCTCCTGCTAGCTGGCAATGCATCCTGGAACAGTCCAGTCCAATTATTTGCAGGAAGGGTTCTAGTTCCATGGTTGTTGATAGGATATTGGTATCCTAAATTCGTTCAATCACACCTCTGTTAATTAGCAAATGCTAAAGAACCCCTATTATGTCAGCCACTGTGCTAAGTACTGGAGAAACCAAGGGGCCTACTGTCTTGAGGAACTTAGCTAATGGGCAATTACATAATAGCAAAAGTAAAGCACCCTACAAGAGGACAAGAGAGGAACATTTATTCAAGTGTGGACTAGAGTCAGTGGTGTTCTGCTAGTGAAGTGACCATGAGGCCAAAACCTAAAAGCAAAGTTCGACCGGCAAGATGAATTGCTGTGGGCAGAGGGGTGGGAGAGGAAGAGACAAAAGAGGACCTAGGATCTACAAAAGTCCAGAGGTAAGAGAGAGTGTTCCACGGTAGAGGAGCAAGAAATAGAAATTGCATCATTTTTGGCATATCTTTTTACATAGAAATTTTGTTTTAAATGGTAGTTAGAGTCCATTATATAGTATAATGGGTTAATTTTTAAAATTGTTCTCAGGACTCCATAGTTCCACTTCTAGGTTCATGCTCTGAAGAAGCTCTCACACATTTTCACAAAGAGATTACATGAAATTATTGATGGAACAGGTGTTTGAATAGCAAATTCCTGGAAAACAACCTACAGCTTATCAACAGTAGAAAGAAAAATTAATTTGGGGTATATACATTCAGAGGCAACACTATTCAGCAGTTAAAATGAATGAACCAGAGCACAAATTTAACCCTCAAACTTTTAATGTTAAAAAACCAAGATTCACCAGAATATGTACAGTATTTTTATCATATTTTGTGTATATAAAGGTACGTAAGATAATCCATGTATTTTCGGAACATATACAAATAAGATGGCATTGTATAACATGCATGGGAATGATAAATTCAGGCAAGTGGTTATATTTGAAAAGAAAAAAGGGGGAAATGCAACTGGGGAGGAGTGTAAGGGGATTTTGACTACATCGCTTATGTTCCATTTCTTAAACGGGGTGGAATGTAGATGGTGGCTGTTTATAAGATTATTCACAAGCCTTTTTATATGCCGAAATAGCTAATAAAAGTTTTATGTAAGAAATGAGGTCATTGTCAGAATAAAGTAGACTAAAGCATTTATAAGAAGGTCTTTCAGCTCCTCATTTAATATCTACTCCCTGGTATTTTGTTCACAGTTCTAACAGAATGAATTATAGTTTGCAATCACAAAAAGGGCAGCATGGGCAATAAGGGGTTGTGGGAGGGTCCATGGGGAGACAAGAGAAGCTTCTAGAAGGAAGAGCTCTGACAAAGAAAAAACGATAATTGCTATCATGGTAGGATACTAAATATCTATACAAGGGAGACAAGAATATTAAAAAGAATTGTACTCTGGAGCCATGTAATAGAGAGGCAAATAGCCTTATACATACCAATGACTCTCAAGTTATTAAGGGTGTTTTAGTTTCCTAACTGATAAAACAAATGGCATACAATGTGTTGGCTTAACAACAGGAATTTATTGGCTCATGGTTTCCGGGGTTTGAAGGCTTGTTTTCTTCCAGGGTAAGTGTCTTCTGACTGATCACTAGTCACTGGTGTTCCTTGGCTTCTCCATCACATGGGAATGTATATGGCAACATATTCTTCTTTCTCTTCCGGGTTCCATTGACCACAAGTAGCTTTCCCCTGTGTCCGATCTCCCTTGCTTATGAGGACTTCAGCCATATTAGATGAAGGCATACCCTCATTCAGTTTGGGCACACCTCAACTAATGACATCCGCAAGGATCCTATTTACAAATGGGTTCATACCCACAGGAATGGATTAAGATTAAGAACATGTTTTCTTGGGGTACACAGCACATTGCCTAATAAAGGACTTAGAGGGGTAAAGGGTAAAAGAATTTTGGTATTCAATCTTGGAATGAGATAGGTATAAACACTGAAACACAATTTTGTTCAATTATGCTGCTTAAAATTTTGAAATACATTTTTCTTTGATATTTGTAACTTTGATTAAATTAATGAGGAAGCTTAATCTCAGAGATCTTAACCGATGTGCTAGTAAATATTTCACAACTAGCTATATGTTTAAAAAACAGATAGCTGGTGTATGGGAAAAATACACCAAATATAAGCTATGGACTATAAATAGCAGTAGTATTGTGCTGATGTCCTTTCATCATTTGTAAAAAATGCGTCACAACATTGTAAGGTGTTAGTGGTGGGGCGATGTGTGAGAATGTTCTTTAAAAGAATGATTGTTCTTTAAAAATTTGAAATTGGGCCCGGCTAGATAGCTCAGTGGATAAAGAGCTCGCTGGGAAACCACATGGGAGGCCCCGGGTTCGGTTCCCGGGGACCTCTCCTAGC
>PVKH010003111.1:0-17595 GCA_004027955.1 Chaetophractus vellerosus | reverse complement strand
ACAAGGGTCTAGAGTTCAAAGAAAGATTGAGCTGGAGATAAAAACAGGTGTTTTCAGCTTTGGTGTTTAAAGACAGTGTCCAGATAGAATTACCAATGTTACACATGTAAGCAGAGGTTAGAATAGAACCTAAGAAGAACACAAAAATGATAGTCTAGAGGCCACGGTAAGACAACTACTATAACATCAGGCTCTTGTAAGATAAGACACAAACTGCTTTAAGAATGTCTTCAAGGCACCATTAAGTTTCATTCAGAGCAAGGGGGAGAATGGAAAGTTCAAAGAAAAATTAGAATACTTTTAACTGTGCATTGAAGAAGGTGAAGTGGAAGGGTTTGGACAGTGGATGGAGTGTGAGATTTGTTCAGCGTAAGAGATTTCTAGGGCTTTATAATGATGGAATACCTGGTGATAAAGGATGAAAGTAGATTCTTGGACTTATTGTGATGACTGATAAAAGCAAGAATGTTTAGCATATTGGTATTTTTCTTAATGATCTCTATGTGGCAAAGTTCTGAGTTTTCTGTAGAGCACTGTGGAAGGCGAGGACTCACAGCTCAGTGGTAATCCTTTTCAGTCACAACACGTCAGTGACATTGGACCATGCAGGGCGTTGTAGGAAAACCCTGTTGGCTCCACTGATGGTGGCATGGAGGCTTTTGGAGGTGTGATGGAACCAGGGCCATGTGAGGCTCCCTTCATTTCCTTTTCCAACTCTGATGACAGTTCAGTCATGTCCCATAGAAGTGCATTCTTACCATAAGGCTCAGCACTGAAAGTACAAGATTGAGTCAGGCTGTTATGATATCTTAAGTTTAAAAATTGTTCCCAACCTTTTATATGATTTTAAAAATAGAACTCTGAGCATTATGCAGTTTAAAAATTTAATACATGGAATTCAATGAAGTGGTTGCCTGAATGGTGCAGAGTAAATACATGTCAGGATCAAGATGTTATAAACTTGAGCCTTCTGTAGGGCACTCTTTTTTTTTAAATTCAAAGATCTTAATAAATATTGAATTGGTAATTTATACATTTATTATATCTTCATAAAAACATTCAGTCTAATATTGTGTTCTCCCTTTCTTCTCCTTCACTTCATTTGATCTTTTAAATAGAATACGGAATTAAAGCATACTTCCATATATATGCAATACTTATTATTTTCAAATATTTCTGTTAATTTATTTTAGGTGGTATTTAAAAGTCAAGATTTGTGGGAAAAGGGACTGTGTGGGAAAAAGGACTCTCTAATTAATTCTGGGCCCAGAATGATCCTCTGTCTCCTGATTGCAGGATTATCCATGTCCTGGTGATTTTCAGAAGAAAATATCAATCCATATAGTCTGCCTGCTATAGATGCGCTTTACTAATTATTCTAAGAAGTTAAAAAAATTGAAGAAAAGGAACAGAGTGAGGTGATAAGGCAGTCAAAACTAAAATGAAATGAGTGAGGCTTATGAAAATTAATAGTGTTATTATTGTTCACTATTAGATTTCAAAATCACTTAAGATTTAAGTTCACATAAATCTCATATATGTGAAGAAGTGACATACAGTTTATCCATCTAACTTTTCTTTTAAACATTCATAAATAATCTCGGGCTTACATCACAAAACTTAGCATGTTAAATCACAAATGAGTAACACTGCTTTCAACCATGATAAGGGGTGGTTGTGGGCACTCACTCACACATGCACGTGTGTGTGTTTTAAAGAGAGATGAAGAGACAGAGAGAGAAAGTGAGAGAGAGAAATGGAAATCCTTGCCTTATACTAGGAAAACACCAACACTAAATCCTTGCCTTCTCTTTCATACTTAAAACCCAGCAGAATACAACAGTAATAATCACTGACAAAATACATTTATGTCACAAAGTAAAAATTACACTGCAGATGGGTTTTAACAAATACAGCTTCCAAATATGCTCTTGTTATAATTCGTTGTGGTATTCATCATTTGTTCCCAGTTATAGACAACAGTCTTGTATATGTAACCCTCTTTAAGACAGAAATTTCTCCCCAAACCAACACTAACTTTTCCCCTGGCTAAGCAATAGCATATTGTAAGGATATTAATAGGAATCACACATTACTCTATTTCCATTCTTATGAAGAACACGTTCATATCAAAAGTTTTGAGGCATTGCGACTTTGATTTATAGAGAAGAAATATACAAAACATGGTGATTCCAATGGATTTTTTTTCACATTTACTACTAATTTGTATTCTATTGATTGTTCTAGAACTACTTTGATACCAGCACTTTCATACTTATATTCACTTCATGTAATGGTAAATGCTTTCAATGTATGCAGTTTCTGGCTTGGAAGACTCATATACCCACTGCCAAGGTATAAGCCATTGTGTGTTGTTGGAACCACATACCAAAAGTGTAAGATCCTGCGTTTAAACTTATCAAAAGAATCTTTGCTTGACTTGATTCCTTTCCTCAAAATGTTTAAAATCATTTTAATGACAATCCAAATTTCTGAAAGCAAAGGAGTCAAGGCAACTGGAGAAACTGTGATTATTACTCTAGGAAAGCAAGGTTTTTAACTCTGAATCATATTTACTTCTGTGTTAATAATGTTCCACATACATCATAGAACTGTCCTGCAAACCAATGCTATTTGAAACCCTTTATAGTTATCGAATGAAAGAAACACATTACTATAACATTGAATATGCTTACATTCACACTTAAAAAATAAACCAATCAAGTTTGAAATTGAAAACTATCCATGAAAAAAACATATCTGATAAATTAACTTAGCCATAGTCAGTATAATTATTTGATAAAATTAATGGCAAAATATAATTATTTGATAAATTATAATTATTTGATAGTCTACAGGAAATAAAAACAAATAGTAGCAAACCAAGAATTGAGAGAGATGAAATTATAAAAGCCATACTTACTAGCAAATAAGCAGAAAATGATTTTCATAATAAATGTGGAAAGCTTATTGATCCAATTAACAATTCAGTTGGCTTGACCATAACTAATTAGCAAAAGAGTTCTAATAAAACAAATATTAATAACTGAGGAACATTGATGGTAATATTTAAGCAAAAAATCTCCATGGAAGATTTTAGTTAAATCTTATTGCAATTAGGTAATATAATGCACAAAGATTCTATTCATGGTGTCTTCATTTGTGACACTTTTCTCTTTCTGGTACTACTAATAGTACATCTCTTGTACAAACCTGATTAGTAATATTGCATGTTACCTATTTAAATCACCACAGTATCTCTAACTCAGTGCAAATAATAGCTTTGGGCAACAATAAAATGTGACTAATGGCCTTGTTCAATTGAATACTGCAAGCAAGAGGCAGAATCACTCATGGAAAATTATGATTGGTGGAATAAATAAATGGTAATTGCTTTGCATTAAATAAGCAAAAGACACGATTATATATTAATACATTCATAGTTTTATTACAGTTTATATGGACAGTCTAATCAACAATGACAGCCATTGAATAGATTGGCTGCACCCAAAGGTGCTGTTTATTAATTTATCTTAACAAATAATGATGTTCTGTCAAGGTAAATTATGTTTCTTCACTTATTGCAGGTTTTTGTATTGAAATTTGAATCTTAAATGATGCTTATTCATCTGTCCTTTCCTAAATGTAAAATTATTTTAAATCAGCATTTTACTGGATTTTTAAAGGAAAATATTTTTGTTTGTTTTTAAATGACCTTCTTTAAAAATACTAATAATGGATGCAAATTTCTTCCTGTCTCTTTATTTTGTGCTATTTGAGCTGCTGGTCAAACTGCTGGAAGACTTAGAGTGAATTCCTTATTTACTTCTTTCTTCCTTATCTATAAAATCAGAGTAATAACCTACCTGACTGAACTTTTAAGATAGTTGAACATATCAAATGTGATAAAATAGGTTAATATTTTAAAGTTTAAATGCATCATTGTAATGATTATGATACAAGTTGTTTAATTTAAAATTAAGTATTTTTAAAGTATACAAGAAAAGTTTAATTGTGTCCACTCCATTATACACAAAATATTACATACAACTAGGAGCCAGACAAACAATCTGGTGTCCACCAGGCATGTTTGCCTTTTCTTTCCGTTGTTCTTTTTCACATGCTGCTCAGAATTATACCTTTTACGATCTTTAATGTAGCCAACTCCTATTTTATCTTTCAAAGTTTAGCTGCCATCTCCCTCAGAAAGGCATTCAAAATACTCTGTTCTTTTGTATTGTCTCCAGTTTATTCTATTTTAGTATTTTTGATATTAGCTTGTAAATATTATTTTACCTGAGTGCCTTTCCAAAACAGCACAAAGCAGAAGGAAAAATGTGTACACATGCACGCAAACACACGCACACACACCAATTTTGCTGCAAACATATCATTTCACTATATATATATATCAGTATTTATAACAAAAATTATATTGTTAAATTATTGCTATTAATCTAATTAATTAAATTATACTTTAGAAGACATCTTTAAGCATTATCTGCAAATATAAATACAATATCAGGTCAACTGAAAATCAAATTTAAATATCTCTTTCTCTGTATATATACATAAATATGTCATGTAATGATTACATATGCATGTAAAATATGTTAATTACATTGCTAAAATTTAAAATTATATATGCTATTATTGAGGAAACAACATAAACCTAGTTTTCCAGGAACACATCTCCCTTTCTTGGAGATTTGTAAAGCCGTCAAAAATGCAGGTTTTATCTGTTGTTCAACATGTTTGTGAAATATTTAGATATAGTTATTTGAATTAAATTATTAGATCAAGAATAATACCGATGCTTACTTGCATATTTATACAAAAGAAGGATTCAATCAGGAGATCATTTTTCATTCATACATTCATTCATTCATTCCATTCATTTAAACAATATTGGCTTAATAACTAAAATGCACCAGGCATGGTACTTGGAACTGGGCCTGAAATTATGAGTATAGCAAGCATAACATAGTACTTTCTTTCATGGAGCCTAAATTCTAGCAAGAGAACCAAAGAAACAAACAAACCATTCAATCAAATTTATTCAGTATTAATTTGAAGAATATGGCATCAAGAATAAAGATAAAATGATGGCATCAAGAATAAAGATAAGTCTGTGAAGAGGTAACACATTCCTTTAGGGTTGAAAAGGAGCTAAATGTACAAAAGTAGGAAAAATATATTTTTTTCTGGATGAAAGAAACACTGTGTGAAAACCTTCAAACTAAACAAGCTTCATGAATGGAAAAACTGAAAGGAGAATAATTTGGAAAGAGTCTTTTTAAAAATGAGGAGAGTGGCCCCACGTGTGCTTGGGGAGAAAGAGAGGGTGGAAATTATGAGGGTCTGCAGGTTCTATTAAGCCATTGGGATTTGATCCTAGCTGCAATAGAAAAAGTATTGAATACAAAAATGTGATCTGGTTTACATTTCTGAAGCTTAATTTTGCTTCTGTATGGGGTATAGATTGAATTGGGTCAAGAATGGAAACGAGGATACCAGTTAGGTAAATGCTGGTTTCCAGGTAGTAGATATATCTACGCATCATAGATGATTTTTACAATAACTATATTTTGTGATGAAATGAAATACCATATTAACAGCAGATATGATCCTTTTTCAGAATTTACAAAATTGCAATTTACTGACCAAATGAATAGCAAGATAGTTGTTTTCAGTATAAAATTAAATTTAATTGTATCAATTAAAATATACAATTCTTTATGGACCAATTACATTGTGACCAAATATTCTCAAATTTGAATATAACATCTTTCAAAAAGCATATCTATTGTACGATAATGAACAGTTGAAAATACATAAGGGGTATTCATTTAAACTTTGAAATTTAATTTCAAATATATATATATATAATGAAACAATTAAAAGTGAATGATTTTTAAGCTAGAAAAGAGAAAAATCTTTTAGCTCGTAAGGCAAGGGCAATATAAATAATTTATAAAATTTTTATTAATGTTAATTTATTAGGAGTTCATTTGGTATACTCTGCCAAGTAGTTTACATTTATCTTTCTGCCTATAAACAATTATAGATAAATAATGTTTCTCTGGGTGCATGAGAGGACAGTGTCTTTTACATTTATGGATATATGAAAGAAGGCAGTGAAAGCCATCTTGTTATAGAAACATACTGAGATTTCACCATGATTTGTCAATTATGGTTGGAGTCACATAAGTCAATTTCACAATGATCTCTAATTGTTTTAGTTTGAGTAAAAAATATTGTTTTCGTAGGCTGGTTAATCAAAGATGATAAAATATAACCAGAAGTTTACTCTAGAAGTACAGTTAGTTGTATGTCAACTGTATAGCTGACACATGTCATTTTATTGACTTTCAGTCATCTAGATCATATAAATTACTTATCACCTTCAGACTTTATAAGAGGCAGAATTTACCTCTCACTATAGAAACTAAAAAAATTAGATTTTTGCTTAATCACCTATCCTGTCACCTAGAACAGAGACATGAAGTCAAGGTAACCTAATCAAATAAAAACAAAACAAAAAAGAAACAAAATATAAAACATCATCCTAAAATTTTTGGATCTGGCATTAGGAATGATACCCCAAAAGTGGACACAATGAGGAATTCAATCACCTTCCATGATTAGCTGTGAGAGTTGCACCTGGGCAGTAGAATTATTTTGTCTACTGATTGATCTAGAACTTGGAACAAGAATTGTTTACTGGCAATAAATGCCATAAAGAAGGAACAAAAACAAGGCCAGAAGGTAATCTGGCCTTGTTGGAAATAAAGACAATACAATTTCAGCTAGCTTTAGGAAATGGGACTAAAGATGCATCGACCAAACAGTAGTAAAACCACCAAATAAGTGATTGACAGTTAACAATTTAATTGCAATAATAATCAATGAGAATTCCCACTGATTGCCAGGCTTTAGGAAACCATATAAAAATATCAGATTGCAGAAGGTGGAGGGAATACTCATATATTAACTCATATAGTACTAATAGCAACCCTTTTAGGCAATTTTTATCGGCATCCTCATTCTAAAAATGAAGAAAAACAGGCAGTGTTTATATAATTGGTGAAACTAGTGTCTTACAGGTGAAACAGGCCACTAATGTTTACTGTTTTGTTTATTTTTTAGTTTTTGAATTACTGTAGTACCTTTGTTACAATTGAGAAACTATTAGTATGATAATTGTGCTATTATTTATCTTCCATAGTTAAATTAGTTTTCATTCTTTGTGT
This sequence comes from Chaetophractus vellerosus, assembly GCA_004027955.1. Lineage (NCBI taxonomy): Eukaryota > Metazoa > Chordata > Mammalia > Cingulata > Chlamyphoridae > Chaetophractus > Chaetophractus vellerosus. Next base: position 10,342 of record PVKH010003111.1, on the reverse strand, counting down.
TGTACAGTTCTATGGGTACTTAACTTTTTTTTGTAGCAACATATATACAACATAAACTTTCCAATTTTACCACTTTTTGGTAAAAATTAGTAAAGGATGGTGTGCTACTATATGTTAGCAAAGCATTGGGAAGATAACACCACTGAATTGTATATTTGGAAGTGGTTAAAGAGGGTTTATCCTTTTAATTACTACACATCATTCCATCCTTACCCACACAAAAATAAGTGCTTTCCAAAGACCTTATAATGTTTATTCAAAGATACTGACATTTTACCTACAAGGTCTTTAGGGAAGTAAACTTCTTTAGGGGTCCTATCAGGGGAGATAGATTCAAAATGGGTGATTTATAAATTATAAATCCAAACTAACATTCCCATTTCCCTATGCCAGAACCCCCTCAATATAATGATGTTTTTGAAAGACACGTCACTTGAAAATGGCTCACTGGTTTTGGCAGATATGGAAGGGTCCTTCAGAGTCAGGGTCTAGGTAGCGGCACTTAGTGACCAGGGGCAATGTGAGCATGGCTAACAACAAGGCCAGGGGATTATTGAAAATTCTCTGGTTTTCTAGAGTCTTCCATAGCAGCTAAAACTTCCTGGTAGGCAATCAGCTAAGATCCCACTGATTAGATAATTTTAAAATATAATAAAATTAGGCTTAGGAAATGAAGCCTTGATTTAAAATAATAGAACCATGACTGTAGAACTAATTTCTAATGAGATTGAGGTCACAGACACAGAAGTACCTACAATAATGTGACAAATGAATTCTAAGAATCTCTTTTCTAGTCTTCCCCAAAGGGAAAAGAATGATTATGCAATACAGAAAATGAAACACTTAGATCTTTTGAGTGTTTATTGACAGTGACTTTAAATTTCCACTAAATTTCCATACTTATCTTTCCAGTAGTCACGGTGGAGACTTAGGCATCATGTAATAAATGAAGGCTGGAATGGAATCCACCTCAAGATAAGCCTAGTTAACCTTAACCCTAATCCATGATTCTATCCCAAGTTGCTGGATGTATACTTGGGGGCAGAGGTGCCCGAGAACGCAGTGCGGAAGGCAGAGGAACCACAGCTGCTGCTCAGCACTGGCATTTATAATGGATTCAACATGTGCATGGGGTTTGGCTTCCTGTCCATGATCGCCTATGCCTGGGTCACACTTGACACTCCAGTGGATGTCTTTGTGCATCAGAGTAAGCTGCACTTGGAGTGTTTCCATAGCCTGAAGGAGGGTGAGGCAGTGGAGCTCACCTTTAAGAAAACTGCCAAGGTCCTGGGATCTATCCGTGCCACCAGACCTGGTGGGGTGTTCTGTACTGGGAGTTAGAGGCAGCCAAAGGGGAAGAAGATGCAGAAAAGCAGATCAAAAGGAGGCAAGTGCTACAACTGTGGAGGTCTCGACCATGATACCAAGGAATGCAAGCTGCCACCCCAGCCTAAGAAGCACCACTTCTGCCAGAGAATCTGCCATAGGGTGGCCTGGCATCCACTGAAAGCTCAGCAGGCCCCCAGCTCCCAGGGAAAGCACTCCTATTTGCACGAGGAAGAAGAAGAGATCCACAGGCCTGCCCCGTTCCCAGAGGCCCAGAATTGAGCCATAGTGCGTGGGGGGCAACGCTTTTGGAATCAGGAAGTTTCAAGGAGCAGACATAAATCAGCAGAAAGTGGGATAGGGTGGGTAGGGGCAGCAGGCACTGTCATGTAACTTAGGCCAGGGTCCACAGCATCACCCCCCTTCCATCTGTGAGGGTGGAAGCTGTGAGGCAAAGGAACTCCAACCATGCTCTATCCCAATGCAAGTGAGGGTTTTCAGGAGAAAAACCTCAAAAACATACATGAAATACCCCTAGAATCTCCAGCTTTTTGACAGTGGTTTGGGGAGGGGAGTTGTTTCCTTTCAAAAAAGGACTTATACAAATATTCCTCATGTCAGAGTCAAAAGATTAAGTATGAGAGCAGATTGAAGGACCTGACCCAGGAGCCACTACATTCTGTGGGAGGGAATCTCAGTGCAAGAGCAGGGTTTTACCACATCTTGTCTCCTCATAACCTACTAATTACCCACATGGTGCTGGGAACTGTTCCTAGTAGTGGGTTATGATGACAGGTAAAAGGTATGGTTGGGACAGCTGCAGACCTATTGCTCCTACACTCATACTACCCCATTCTGGACCAATACAATTTTTTTTTGTTATATATCCCCCCCCTTTCTGCTTGCTCTTGCTGTGTTCATCTTGGTTTTTTTTTTTTTTTTTGCATTCTTCTGTGTCTGCTCTGTCTCCCCCTATTTGCAGCAATGCGCCGAGTCAGCTCACCGTGCAGGCAGCTCTACTCCGTTCGCGGGCAGCTCTGCTTCCATTCGCGGGCGGCTCTGCTTCTGTTCATGGGTGGCTCTGCTTCCATTCATGGGCTGCTCTGCTCCGTTCACTGCTGACTTGCCTTGCCTGTGGTGGCTTTTGCCCTGCCCACAGTGGCTCTGCCCGCCCATGGCAACTTGCCCTTCTCAAGGCGATCTGTCCACTCGGAGAGGTCCCCAGGAACTGAACCTGGGGCCTCCCATGTGGTGAACCAGTGCCCTATCCACTGGGCTACAGCTGGCCCCTGGACCAATAAAATTTTATTTATTTGCTCCCTTTGATAACTGCACCTTGGGTCCTAATTTCTCCAGGATGCCAACTATACTAGCTGTGTGCAAATGACACATCTTGTGCATTTTTAAACTTTTTTTCTTAATATATCTATTTTGGTTTTGTATTTTTGTATATTTTAATGTAAGGCCCTCATTCCTGCACTGTGTTCTCAGGTACATGAACAATCTCAGGGATAAGTCGGCAGCAGCTCCATGTCTGCACAGAAGGAATCCTTTGTTGTTGCTTTACCACCACAAAGAACAAATATTTAAACTACCTCATTTTTGAGGATTAGAGCTGGATTTCCTGCTGTAAAAGCCTCTTGAAATCCCTCTACCTGGAAAGTTTCATGTGAGACTAGTTTATTATTGGGTTGCTCTGTGACTTATTCTCCTACTGGAAGATTGGAGGTTAGTCTAAATGGGAAGGGGGTACAGAGAGGTTAGGAGAGGCTGGGCCAGGTTACAGGTCAAGAGAGAAAGCCACGATTAGGTGAGAGTTATCTATACATGTAATAAGGGATTATTGTCCCCAAACTCTTCATTCTAGGGCACAGGACTTGCTGAGCACAACAGATCCATCCTTCACTGGATTAAGCTAGGACTGCCATACAAAATGGGTGAGTGTTTGAGGGAGTCCAAGGGTGGATAGATGAAGCAAAGACTAAAATCATTAACCTTTCAAAAATCTGGTAGTTTCCTGCTTGGCTTCCAGGGACACCATCAGTGAAGGCTACTTTGAGGTGCCCAGAGCCAATGTCCTACCCTGCTGCAGTACTGATTAGTGTCCTGGTAGCTAAAGGAGAAAGGGGTTTCATTACATGCTGTGGGATCACTGCATACCTACTTCACTGTGTTGAAACAGAGTAAATGAAATAGAGCTCATTGAGTGATGTGTGGCTGACCCTGTGTTCTTTTCTTCCCCAAATGCTGCCCCCTTCTAGTTATTGTTTTTGCCTGGCATTGCAGAATTTCATGAGTCACTGATTTATCTGGTGATTAGGTGGCTTAGTTGGTGTACATATAATGTATTGGTCTTTCTCCATGTTCTTTTGGAGTTTTTATTGTTTTCAAACTTCCGTTTTATGTTGAAAGAAAAAAAGCCAAAGCACCTTTGACAGAAGATTCTGCACCAGGCAAAAGGATATGAAGCATATATTTGAGTTCCCCTTATGAAGCAGAAACTTGAACAATATGTTCTTTTGTGTTCCCCTTCCCTTAGTTCCTATTTTGGATTAGATCTTCTGTCCTGAAAATTCACCCCATTGCCCCTCTCCAGTTCCTCCTCCCCAACTCCCATACATTAATTTTGGGGGTATCTCCACAACTCTTCAATGATTTGTACAAAGACCCAGAAGAATCTAGGAATACTCCATCTGTCATTCCTAACCTTCTGAGTAAGGACCATTCTTTAACATGATTCAGGCCAAAAGTTTAACATTTCTGTATTTGGATTGAAGAAATCTACTTAAGCATCAATCCTAGGATAGAGAGAAACAATGAGTGTGGGGAGGTTGGTTTCCATGTAGAAAGTGAGAATGAGAGTTGAGTTCAAGAAAGGAAAGATGAATGTATATCCGAATCACTCAGGGAATTTTATGCAGGTGCAAGAAAATTATGTCAAAGTAAGCACAAGATTCACATTTTTACTCCATTTATGTAAAATGTAAATATAAATAAATTAATAGATTTGAAATTAGATTAGTGGATATGTATGGCAGGGGATAAATATTGCTTCTTTTTGAAGTCATAAAAATGCTCTAATATTGACTGTGATGATGAATTCAAAATCTGTGATTATACCAAAACCCATTGAATATACACTTTGGATAGATTGTATGGTATATGAATATATCTTTAAAATTTTTCTAAAAGTTATAATTAAAATAGCCCTGTTGATTGATATAAAGTTTCTTATTTCTTGACTGATAAAAAACACTACCCCAACAAGCAAAAAATCTGGAAGCAATACTTTACATACAACTTTTTATCTTAGTGTTAAATCAAGTTTTGGATTCAGAGAAACCATTTAGTTTGGAAGGAGCTTGTCCAACTTACAAAGAAGGCTTGACCATTTCACTATACCAAGAGACTTTGAGACTTCCCTCAATGACATTGATTTCCTCATCACAATAAAATTTAAAGAGGAGGAAATAATAGTATCTTACATGAATTTTTAAGCATATCATCAGATAAGTGATTATTCTCAGGAAAGCCAACTTATCTGCCATTTCAGTGAAATAACTGGTAATTTAGTGGTCCTAGATATTATGAGATATCCATTCCACAGTAAAGGGCAAGTTTATGTTACTCCTTTGACCATTAAAATAAATGGCCAAATGCTTGCTAAGCTTCCCAGAAATTTGGAGGCAACAGATATCTGACCCATTTAGAGTCAGTAAGGCTAGCATTGAAATAACCCAGAAAGCTTTCTTGTTGATATAGTCTATGTGCATTCAGCTTTACTATCTCTTTTAATCCCACAAGTCCAGTGTTTAGTGTTTATGGCTGAGGCCAAGACAGATTTTGTTTGACTCTATGGCAAACCCCAATATCACAGTGGTGTCCCACAAGGATTAGGAGAAAAGTCATGCTCTCCTCTTAGCAAGTAACATTGTACTTAAAGAAAAAAAATATTTCTTGTCTTGTTCCTGTACAGCAATATAAACTCAAATGATTAAACATGGGATATTAGATGATCATCCAACCATTTCAGCCTTCCAGGAATGAATTCAGGCATCTCCAGTAACTTTATATTGTGACACAAAGGTAGTATATATGAGATTGGTCCAAGCATTTCCTGATACATGCAAGAAATTTTCATGAGGAGTTGGTTCAAACTCACAGATTGACTTCTGCTGCCCTACTCTTTCTCATCTCCACCCACACATATGGAATCATTAAATGTTTTCTTTGACCCCTGGTCTGAGGAGGAAAATACCAAAGCATGATTTATAGATAACATGGTATGGTTTACTTGCCCTGTCCAAAAGTTCACTACAGCAGCAGTGAAATCTCACTTTTCCAAAAGTTCTAAAAGATGAAGAAGGAAGTAAAACTCCTTAGAAGTCAGAACAGAAATTGGTACATTGCATTTCTCTACTTTTTCTTAAAGGCCTAAGATGAGATATGTATAAATAGTGCTTTGATTGTATAATCAGATAAAAGAAATAAAAATAAAAGGATGGACTAAAAAGAAGTAGTTTGGGTAAACATATATGAATATACCTCCTAAGTTCAAGGGATAATATAAGAATATTATTTTGTAAGTATTTAAGAATATTTGTGTCTCCTGGATGATCATCAGAGAACACTCAATAAAACAACATGGGCAAAATTATTTGTTCTATTGTGTAGGGTAGCAGGGCTGGAGGTTATACAAGTTCTCAACAACATGACCCTGCCCTCACTAAGGCTGACCTTACTACTGCCACTGCTACCTCTCTGTAACATACACTGGAGAACCAGTCATTAACATAGAGGCTGATGATTATCTGAGATTCCTTCCATCAAGAAGAGGGCAGAGATTTATTTGTACTAACGTAGACAATTTATTCTGAATGTTACTCCCTTCCACACTCCTGTAAAATCTCCTTTTTAAAAATTTGGTAAATGGCCTACACACTGATCAGAGAGGCTGCCAACATTGTTTTTGTGCCAGGAAGTCAATTTACAATGAAAGAAAACAATGAAATGAATTGGTCTTTATTTAATAACGCTGATGCAGCTGGCCTTTATTAAAACATTTCAATTTTTTAAGGATAAAATCCATAATGCTCATTGTGGCCTACAAAGGCCTGTAATATCAAGCTTCTGCCTTTTTCAAAGCCTAATCCCCAACTAATCCATCCCCAATTCTCAGTGATCAGCCATACAGACTTTTTTTTGTTTCTAAGTATCTCATCCAATTTCTTCTCTCACGACTATTGTATGAGAAACCCCTGAACTTGTAATTCTTGTCACCTCTATTCCATTCCTCACATAGCTCAAACTTAATCATCCTTCACATGTCAGATTGAATGGCCCAACCCCAAAAGAATATCCCCTTACTACACTGCCTACATCAAGGCTCTCTTTAAAAGATTTCATAGCTTTCTGTATTTTTTTCATTTGTATTATCACAATGTTATTAGTTGCATAATAACTATTTCCTGTGTCTCCCCCTGTGGGAAATAAGCCCATAAACCCATGGATCCTTTTAGCTTATCCATTTTGTTATTCACACCATCTAGCACTGTGTTTATATATTTATAGTTTCTCAAAAATACTTGTTGGGGCTCCACCCCAATCAATATGACCAACTGAGATTTTTCAGGGCTTGTACCCCTACAGAAGATTTGAACAAACAGCAAGAATTGGTAGAAACAGCTTTTTCAAAGCTCCAGAAAACAGGTAAAGGACTCTAATATGAGGGGGATCAAGAAAAAGGCTACTTACAAGTGGTAGGATCTGCAACTGCAAGAAAGATAGTTCCATCCATCTTCCCCATGGGATCTCAGCTTTCTATTATTAGAAGTGGAGTGGGTATCACCATCCCAAAATCCTCAAGATTGGGGAATGAAAAATGGGCTAAAGTAGACGTTAGTATTCTACTATAGACTTATTTTTATTCTAGCAATGGAAGAACTCTTATCATTGATATAAAGGCAGTAGCCACCATGAAGGATGGAAGAGGGAAGAATAGGTGTAATATGGGGACATTGTTGGAACACTGGAGTTGTCCTGCATGACATTGCAGTGATAGATACAGGCCATTGTATATTTTGTCATAATTTACAAAATTGTGCAGGACAGAGTATAAACTATAATGTAAACTGTAGTCCATGGTTAGTAGCAATGCTTCAATATGTGTTCATCAGTTATAACAAATGTACCACATTAATGAGGGATGTTGTTGATGTGGGAAAATGTGTGGGGGGGTAAGTGGGCCATATGGAAATCCCTTATATTTTTTATGTAACATTTATGCAATCTAAAGTTTCTTTAAATTTTTTTAAAAAATTAATTTAAAAAAACATGGTAGACTTTGTGACACCCTGGGTGGTCCCTCCCCCACCCCTTATCAGTTTAGCATGGATCTAGCCTGTGTTTTCATTGTGTGTTCCTGGTCTTGGTTTCCAAGGGAGTACAGTAATTTTTGTACACATACTGGCAACATGTATGTCTGGCCCAATCTCTCTTGTAGTGGACTGAGGGACTTACCATTCCAGAAATTTTCTTGTGTGTAGAAGGCAAGTCACCAAGCAATCCTACAGAAAGCTATGGTAAAGAGTATTCAAGTGGCAGCCCAGGCCAAGTGGTTGCTGACAGTATGTGCAGTGCCTGGGGAAAATTGTTTCTTAGGGTAAAGAGAACATTCATGTCCTTGAAGTGAGGGAATTCCTAGGGCCACATGTGCATTCCCAAGACAAGGACTCATGAAAAGAAAGAATTAGTGAGGCCCTTAGACTTTGGCCTGGAACTATTTTCCAAACTCATTGTGTGGATGAACCCTAAAGAGTACTTGCACAGGTCAAACCACAAAGACTGGGAAAGGTGCTATCTTATTTCCCTCTTCCTCCTCCTTCATATGGTCTATTTCTCCCTCTCTCTCCTTCTTCTTCTCCTTCTTCTTTGTTTGCTCCTGACATTGAAGGAAAGCCCTTTCATAATATTAGCTAGATGGCCCAGGCAAAAAATAAGATTAAAGCATTAGGAACTATCAATGAAGAAGACCATACCTGGGACATATCCAAAAAATACTTTAAAAACATGTTCCTAAACATGTTCAAAGAGTCAAACAAAGCATGAACAAAGAACTAAAGAAAATCAGGAAAATGATGGATGAACACGAAAAGAATATCAACATAGAGGTGGAAATTATGAAATGGAACCAAACAGAGTGGAAGGCCACAGGAACAGAAATTAAATATTCCTTAGATGGGCTCAGTGGCAGATTGGCGCTGGTAGAAGAATGAATCAGTGAACTTAAGATAAGGCTATTACAATCTTCAGTCTGAGGAGCACAGGGAAGCAAGAATGAAGAAAAGTGAACAGTACCTGAGGATCCTGAGTGATACAATTGAATGTACCAATATACTCATTTTGGGAGTCTCAGAAAGAGAGGAAAGAGAGAAAGGGGCAGAGAGGGTATATAATGAAACAATGGCTGCAAACTTCCCCAAATTAACAAAATATATTAATATACACATCCAAGATGCTCAACAAACTCCACACAGTGTAAACCCAATTAGACCCATGCTGCAGCACATTATATTGAAACTGTCAAATGTCAAAGATAAATAGATCAGGGCAGAAAGTTACAAGAAGAGAACTCCAATTTCAGCATATTTTTCCCAATGTACAAGCCCCATGCCTATGTCCTATGTCCCTTCATCTGACACTAATCAATATACTAACAGTAGTTTTACTTATGGGATGCACCCTAAACATTTAAAATAGCCACATATATTTGATATTGAGTTTATATCATCAAATTATTTTGAGATTTCTTTGATTTTATGAGAATATTTTTCATGATAAGCACAGAATATTTGTAATAAGCAAGTTATCTGCTAAAGGGGCAAATATGTTTCTAGATATTGAAAAAAATAGTTGTGCATCCAAAACTGATGCTTAGATTATGATGATACACTTGTCAAAACACAGTACAATTATGTTCTGAATAGGAGGTTGATTTCACATTTTAATTTTAATCGAGATTGGATATTTGAATTCTGTAGACATGTGTCTGAGTTTAATAACCATAAATGCATGTTCAGATTGAATGACCGAGTAAATTATTTCTCCAAAAGTAGTTATTAAGAGAGTTTAAAATACATAAGAATAGTAATGGAACAACTCATGAATATTCTATGTTTCCAAAATTAAGCACAAGCCAGCCTCATAGTTTATATTTTGTAGAATCATTATTATATGATTTGGAGATGCTGATGAGCTACAAAGTAATGCAATGCTAATAACGTCTAGAAGGGATAAAACAACAAAAGAACATTGATAAGCCATGTAGCACTTAGCACGGTGACCTACCTGCTACCTACTTTGTACCTGGACTTTTGGTTTTCTGAAAGAGATCGTTTTCCCACCTATATATTACATTATACCTGGGGGAAAAAAACACAAAAAAACCTCAGATAATATAAACCAATTTTTTACATGTTAAATTCTATATTTTAGAGTAATACATTAATGGTTAAAGGTTACTTTCACTGCACTATAAAATGATATATTACTTACTTATAGTGTAGTTCAAAAATATGTTGATGGGTATTTCACACACATTTAAGTGAGAATAAAAATGTTAAATTTAAACATGTTTTACTGCGCAGCCTTTGCACATAGCCCAAGTCCCATCAGCATTCAGATACCACTGAGCTTAAATGGCACTACTGGTTGTATACAGGGAAGGGGTGGGAGAAATTGGAGGGAGCAGGATAAAAGAATCACTGTAAAACAGCACAGTTCAAGGCTGAAGAAACATAGCATGAAAGTTTGGGATATGACAGCAGCTTGCATTTCAGGAGACATACAGGCTAGAATTTGAAATTTTTTGACAAAATCTGTAGGAGCTTTTTATTTATTTATTTATTTTAAAGAAACTTTATATTACATAAGTATTACATAAAAATATAGGGAATTCCTATACACCCCACTCCTTCCCCTGCCTCACACACACACACACACACACTTTCCCACATTA